>CAJNIZ010011279.1:0-11136 GCA_905231905.1 Symbiodinium pilosum | reverse complement strand
ATACGGTTATATGTAGCCCTTAATAGGAGCCCTAATATAGACTGTTACTGGGTGCAGGCAATACCCAAGTTCTAAAGCTAAGGTTTCAGGGTTCAGGTTGTGAGCTTTAGACCGATGGGCCACTGGCGTACAGACGAGGCCTGGGTTAAAGGGTTTAGGCCCCAAACCCTAAGCCCTACCTAGAAAGCCAGTTACCCATAATTATAAGCAACTTTGCCCTAATTTCCTACTACTTTGGATTAATGTACACCATTATTATGGGTAACTGGGCTTTCTAGGTAAACCCTAATTCCTAAACCCTAAACCCTAGGGGTTGAGGCACATTTTGAGGGATTCGGGCTGAAGGGCAGGCGGGCTCAATGCTGTTCACCGTGAGAGGAAAAGGGGTCTAGCCGCAAAATGCAGAACTCCTTAGGATCGATCTAGGGCATACAGGGGCAATAGAGGAAGCCAAACTCCTGGAGAGAAATTTACAGCATTTTGGGATCAGATTTGTGCGTGTAGAGTTTGTACTGCATGGTTCGCTGAATCCCACTACAGTCGGCCCTCCAGTCTAAACATATTGACTACTTTGTGTGTTTTTTTTGGATTTGTCGGGCCCTAAACGGTAAATCTGGAAACCGAAAATCCTGCTCCATACATTCTGGGCACAATCCAAGACCAGGTCGTGAGGACGGCAGTGAGCTGCGCCAGTCGCGCGTGCAGCGTCCAACACGACCAGAGGGCCCCACAATTATGTGCATCGCCCACCTCAGCTGTGGTTTAGGGTTTAGGGTGTAGGGAAAGAGAAGAAATGGACAATATTAATACAATATCATCCTGATATAGCAAGCTCCCTGCTAAACAAAGGTAAACCAAGATGTGATCCATGATTGGGGGTAATGAGGGCCACTAAATAAGCAAGGCTAATACTACCCTAGACCCCATATCCTAAATCCTAAATCCCAAGATCCTTGCTAATCAGGTGTAAACCGCTGCGTAAGGTGTTGGCACGTGCATGCATAGCCGAGTTGTCAGACTCCAGAAAACCGACCTATACAGGCGTCCAGTTTGAGTTTGGGTTTAGGGTTCAGGGTTTACTTTTGGTTCAGGGTTTAGGGTTTAGTTTTTGTTTCAAGGTTTGGGTCTTTCTGGTTTGGTTTTGGGTATACCTCACATTATGAGAACTACAGTATACTGGGGTTCTGCAGAAGATTTCCTCCATCCACTGTAGTTGACTTGGAAATAGGAAGAAGACAAAGGCTTGCGCGGGATTCTTAGGAGTACAAGCAAAGGCGATTCCGGAAATCATTCCAGGACTGCTACAACCCAAGTCCCGAACCCTAAGCTCCCTAAACCCCTCAACCCTAAACCCTAAGCCCTATAGACCCTAAACCCTAAACCCTATAAACCCTATAGACCCTAAACCATGAATCCTAAATCCAAGCAACTGCATCACCTCGACGGCCCTCGCTGTAGCCTCCTCTATCAGCGCTGGAACGGTTGCAGCTGCTTCCCATGCACCCTGATTTATCCTTGCTTGGCCTTTAGAACCCTTTGAAAAATATTAGTATATAGGGTCCTTTTGAAACCAATTAGGGAAAATATTTAAGCATCCCAAAGGCCAACCCAGTATCAAGCGAGTGGGAATCTCCTTCATGTGGTGGCCTCTGCTGTGCCAATCTTGGGCAAGAGCAGAAAAACCCTCAACCGTAAAGCCTAAACCCGAAACCGCGCCCTAAAACTACCCAAGGAGCCTTGTATGAGTCTTATGTGTAGGGTCGGGTTTAGGGGGCTTTCCCAGCTGGTGACTACCGACCTGGGGTGCGTCCTTGATGTATATCAGCCCTTGGCCGAGCTAAGCAGATTGATGGTTTAGGACCTTAAGCCCCAAATCTTAGAGCTCAGCTCAAGTCGAATGAGACTTGTCAACCTAAAGGTCCCACTAAGCATTTTCACGAAATTACTAGAATCCCTCTTCTACGCCTGACAGGGTTTTGGGTTTTTGGGGTTCCAGGCCTCAGGGCCAAGATACCTAAACCCTAAACCCTAAACCCTTAACACTTAGAATAACTTCAGGGGTGGCAATAATTCAGACTTTTCCTGCTCTAAACCCTGAGCCCTAAACCCTAAACCCTAAACCCTACCTAAACCCCCAAAAGTATGTAAAATAATAGCCCTAAACCCATAGCAACAGCCATAAAGGCCATTATTTTACATACTTTTGGGGTCCAGGTAGACCCTAAACCCTAGACCCTAAACCCTGTTAGCTCAAAGTTCATCGGTAAAGCAGCGCAGCTTTGCCAGAACCTGTTCGCAGCCAGAGTCAAAGCCCAGCCAATGGTACATGTCAGGGAAACACATCCCTGCAATCCTTGGGTTTGAGGGTTTAGGATTCAAGGTTTACGGATATTACCCCCAATATGGGGTTATACAGGGGTTCTATAGGGTAATCTAGGGTTCTGAATCCTTGGGCTTTAAGTTGTGTTAGGGAGGAGCCGTGAGGGCGTAGTTCGAGGGTTTAGGATGTATATAGCATAGGGTTTGGGTCCGGGGTTTTCCATGTACTCGTATGGGTTCAAGGAGTCTGGTAAAATACCGCGCTTTCAATGGTTCTTGGTACCCAAAACCTTCATAGTTCCCAGTGTTCGGGTCCTTGGACCCTCAGGGTTGCTGTGGACTCCCGTGATTACTAAGCCCCTTCCTCTTAGGGCCTTAATATTAGGATCCCTCTTATAATCCTCATCAGGAGGAGGGGGTTTATTGATTCTAAACCCTAAGCCCTAAACCGTGTGTTTGCTTCTTCCAGCGAGGTGGCTGCGCGGTCAGAATCGTGACCAGCACCACGGCTCCATCCCATTGTACGGCAACCTGGACATGGTAAAGGGTTTATGGCTTCTAGATCTCAATATCCGATGGTCTTTGCTATGGATATCCCTTCAACAGGCTCCTACTATAGCTGTTGGAAAGCCAAAATTAGAGACCCTAAGCCCTAAACCCCTAAACCCGAAACCCTAAACCGTGGCGCCCCTAGATGAAGGATGACTTGCATGGTCCTTTGATAAGGAGCTAGCTAAGCCCAGAGGGCACATCCAAAGTAGGATGCAGAAGGGCGTGGGGTTAAAGATGTACTTGGAAGGTCATGGAGACTTAGTAAGTAGGTTCAGAATTGGGGTTATTATATGGCTTATAGGGTTTATTAACCTGCTTACTAAGTCCCCCGGACCCTCCAAGTAGGGTCCCAAAACCCTAAACCCTAATTCAGAGTAAGGGTCAGGGTGTTTGGGGCGAGTATTCTCAGAGTCTACGATTGAAGCTCGAGCATTCGAAATGCCCAATGCCCAAGAGTCCAAGTAGCAAAACAATGAATTGGTAGGTCCCGAATACTACCATATGCATTGTTGTTAGACCTAAAAGCCCCTGACCTTCGCGATGCAAGTGCAAAGTATAAAACGATCCTCTACCAACTAGAAAATGGCTTCTTTTGCAAGAAGCCCCCCCCGAGGTAAATGATTACTGTATAGTGGACCCTTCTCGACAAGCATTATAAACCCTAAGCCCTTATGTTTCACGACTTGGGCCCTAATCCCTAAAACCCTAAACCCCCAGGGGATGGCCATTCTAACTGGGCCACCAAGGCCTGCCAAGAGATCGCACCGCCCTGGGCCCTAACCCTAAATCCTACTTAGGGTTTAGGGTTTAGGGTTCAAGGATTTTGCATTTAGGGATTTAGGGTTTAGGGGTTTAAGGATTTAAAGTTTAGGGAGCCCGAACCCAAACATTGGCCTTAGGGCTTCGGGTTTAGGATGTAGGGTTTAGGGCTTGCCTGGAAAGATAGTAGCCCATGACTGTAGTCTACTTTCCCCTACCTTCCTACCACTTTGAGTCAGGGTAGCTCGACGACTAGAAACAAATGGGAGTTCCATGAAACAACCAGCATACAAATTAGGATACCCCGTGGAGTGATTCCTGGAAGTCCTGGAGCCCCAAACTCGAAACCTAAATCTTTAAGGACTCAAATTCCTGCTTTTTACGTATTAGAATGCCAGTAAACTATACTTTGGGGTAGCTGTTTCCAATGTTGTGGCTCTAGTGGGCCATCGTTTTAAGTAATTTTGCTTTCCAGCTAGCACCCCTGAGCCGAAAAAGACCCAAGCCCAAACCCTACTTACGGTTTAGGGTTTGGGGTGTAGGGTTTGGGGTTTAGGGACCAAGTAAGGAACTTATACACGCTGGTATAAGCAAGCCAACCCCAATTACAGAACTTAGAACCTCACTTTACAACCTACTTGCTAAGTTTCCCAAGGCCCTAAGTAGACAAGACACCCTAAATCTGCAAAAGCACGAAACCCTGACCCCCAACCGCCACCCCCCTCAAAAAACACACGCACATACCCACGAAAGACAAGACCGCCCTGAACCCCAAACGCCGGCCAGGCGCCCAAAGTGCCAGGCTTGCCGGTGAGCCTTCGTCAGGTTCAACACCGATTGCTTCCATAGCCTTGCAAGCGCGGTTTAGTCTTTAGGATTCAGGGTTTAAGGTTCAGGGTTTAGGGTTCAAGGTGTAGGCTTTTTAGTCTTTAGGGTTTAAGGTTTGGGGTTTAAGGTTTTGGGTTCCGGGTGTAGGGACCAACATCCAAACTGAGACCCCTGGGAAGATCTAGAAATAACCTGCAAAGCCTTGTTTAGGGTTTAGGGTTAAATGTTCAGGTCTTGAGGCTAGCGCTTTGGTGTGGGGGACAGGTTTTCGGTTTCGGGATTGGAGGCTAGAGTTCGGGGTCCCAGGGTTTGATAGGATTCTGGGATGAGGTTCAGGGATACTGCAGGCGGATAGGGTTTAAAGAGGAATTGTCGTCCCAGGACTTGAGGCACTTAAGGTGAATCACAATTTCCTCCGATGAGGGTGTGATATGTGGGCGGGTCACGTAAAGGGAAACTGTGGGATCCAAGAAAATTGAGGATGACATGACAGTGGTCATCCAGAAGGGCTGTACAAGGATAGTGAATTTCGACGAGGTAAAATTTGGGAGCTTTACAAGGAGTTTACAACTAAGGCTTCAGTAGGCATTTTCTATCAGGAATGTTGACTTGTATGAGCGTATTGTGCGGGTTCGATATTGATTCTACGCAGGTTATATTGGTGGATTCCATAAATTGGGTGCACAAGTATGGCCCTTCATATACTGCAACCCTTACTTTAAAAAAACGCCTATCATCTTCGAACTCCTCCCTGTAGAAACCCTAAACCCTAAATTGCATCTAAGACTAGTAATGATAATAATCCTAATGTTCGTAATATTCATACTTTGGCGCAAACAAGATTAGGGTTTAGGGTTTGCGGCCTGGTAACCCCAAACCGCCATATTGGGGGCCCTGCAAGTATCAAATGATGATCATAGGGTGCTTGTTTGGGGCCTTAGGGTAACCAAACCTCCATGTACGGCGGCATCACGCTGATTGGGGGGATAGCTTCCTAGCCATAACGTTTTCTCAGCTAGCCTACCACAGTGTCCGACCAAACCTCCAAGCCCAAAACCCTGAACCCCCAAGCCCTGAATCCGAAACCCTAAGCCCGTAACTCTAAACCCTGAAGCCTAAACCCTAAACCGCAAAATCTAAATCCTCAACTAACCCCAAGCCCAATACCCTAAACCAGGCCCCCACAGACCCAGAAAGGCCTCCAGCAGCGCAAGCGTGCTGTTGCGAAAGCCCCTCTCTGCCCACTCCTCAGATTGAGGTTCAGGGTTTAGGGTTTGAGGTATATGGTTGAGGGTTTAGCTTAGGCTTCGAGTTAGGTTTAGGGTTCAGGGTACAAGGTTTAGGGTTCAGGGTTTAGAGTTTAAGGGGCTTAGAATTTACAGCTTAGAGCTTACAGTAGGGGAGCGGATCAGCCATGTGGATGGCCGCTTCATGCCTCATGCTTGGCTAAGCCATATCAACTTATCCTGAACCCCCTAAACACTAACTCCCTGAACCCTAAAACCACCCAAAACACCCAAACCTATCTCTACATAATTTGCTCAAATCATCCCTATGCAACTATTCCATCCCCAAATCCCCCTTAGGCGCAAGCAAGACACATGTGGGAGGAGCCGGTCTTTGTCCTTTCGTCAGAAGATCCGGTAATTAGTAGTTTCGGGCTTGGGGGTTTAGTGGTTTGGGATTTTAGGCTTTGAGGGCTTAGCGGCTCGGGAGCTTGACACCCTAGATTTCGGGTTTGGGGCTAAAGCTTATAAGGGCTAAGAATTTGGGATTACGTTTACCTGGACCCCCAAACATGTAGAACACGCGCAAACCGTAAACCCCTCTTGCCTGCGGTGAGGGTCCAGGGGAAGGCCTTGGGAATGAGTTTCAGGGCTATACGGGCTTCGGGCGTGAAGGGCGTACGGTGAGCGGTCTTATCCGTTGATGTCAAGTTGCCAACTAGGGGTTCAGGGTGTAGAGTTCCAGAATTTCGGTCAAGGTTCGGGTAGAACCCAGTTTCGGATCCCAAGTCTACAATATTTAGGCATTGCCAAAGAGACTAGGATCCGCATCAAAAAGCTGAAGCCTTAGGAGCCCTAAACCCTTTGACCAAAAAATCCCATTGCGGTCGCAGGCGTCGCAAATAGTCAGCGAATCGTCGCCGCCATCCATGGCATCCGTATGTTTACCAAATCCTACTCTGTTATACTCCATCATGCTCTTGGGGTGGGGTTGGGGGGTTGGCTAATACAGGGGCGGACAGAAGTGCCAATACGGGCTTGAAGTCTATCTCCAATTGCCTTTAGCATAAGTATACCAGAAATCTAGTTTAATAGAACATTGGTTTGGGGTTTAGGGTTAAGGGTTTAGGGTCTACAGATGGAGGCCCCTATTAAACCCTAAGCTCTGAACCCTAAGATGTAGGCCCCTATGTTACATAATCCTACACCCGAAGCCGTAAACCTAAACCCTAAAGCCTAAAAAGAGCCCAGCGCGGAGGTCTACTAGCGGGGTTTAGGGTTCCGGGTCAAGGCCTTAGGGTTTCGGTATAGGTTTTAGAGTTAATGGTTTAGGGTTGAAGGATGCGGGCTTAGGGTCAAGGGTCACGGGTTTGGGTGTAGCGTTTTGGGTTCAGCGTTTTGGGTTCAGGGTTTAGGGTCAACAATGGTTGCTATTTGCGGCATCTGGTCTTCAGCCATATGATATTCTGGGCACATACAGAGAGAGCCACTTTTGGGCCCATCATGCAAGACATCACTATGTGAGTATTGTCCAAATGGGAAAATGCCTCATAGATCTCCAGATGCTACAGCAAGGAGCCCCAGAACGGTTTAGGGTTTAGGGCTTAGGCTTGGAAACTCCCTGTGTGTTGAAGTTTGAGGGCTTTACCTGGAGATTTGAAGCTAGTATGTGCCTGTTGGCCTTGAAAACCTTCCTGCGGCGGAGGAATTGAATTTAAGTCGCTATATTGGAGAAGCCCTATTATTGTTAGTACTCTATATACAAATATGTATACCCAATATGGTAACATGATCTAAGTTCCTGAACAGCAACCCAGTTCAGGAAGTGTGCGCCCAATGGTACCTCCTCTGCAAAAACAACCCTCATGAGTAGCATCTTTTTGGTGGTTGAACCTAGTAAGATTATATTCCTTATATAAAATACTATACTCCAAAAGGAGGATAGAATCTTACTCTATATTGGGTACCATAGTATCCCCAAATGAAATACTACTCATATTGCATCAATGCCGCCGTATCCTGTAGCCTGCTCCGTCTGGAAGAAGATTGACAGCCTGGACATATATGGGGGTTTCCCAAAATTAAGGGTACCATGTTTGGGGTCCCCTTCATAAGGATGGTAATATTTTGGGGTCTATATTGGGGTCCCCATATTGTGGGAAACAACCATATTTCCCCTTACGTAGATAGAATAAGGGGTATATGGGGATCTTATTCATAGGATACCCAAAGCCGTATTCTATCTACTTAAGGGGGACTGTAAGGTTTGGGGGCTTAGCGCCTAGAGTGAAAGGATCGACGACAGGATTCAGGGATGAGGGGTTCGGCTTTAGGGGTTCGGGTTCAGGGTTGTCCGTCTCGCACTATTTTGAACAATATGACCTCTCCCAAATCCTAGATCCAAATCCCAATAGTCACATAACCTCAACATCCCTATGCCCCTAAACCCTTTACCCTAAACCCCAAACCCACTACCCCAAATCTAAACCCCAACCCCCACATCTTAAATCCATCAATTCATGCCGTGCTGCCGTCTGCAGAGATCGGCTGAAGAGTATTGGAGTCTTTGGCTTCCATGGGATTGCATCTGAAAGCTCTTATCCCTATAGTCCCCCTTAACCCTGAACTCTGAACCTTAAACCCTAAATTCCCACCCGGCCTGCTTAGGCCGTTCCCACCCATTACTAGGGTGGTCAGACACTGAAGAAACACGTCAGCCTAAACACCCGAATAAGACAATGGGAGGAGCCTATGGAGAATGGACGTGTAGAGCCCTTCTGGGCTTCAGTGCGGTCATGTCTACCATGGTTAACTGCTTCAAGGACGGATTCGACCCAAACAGGGACGACTCGCGCGGCATGCAGCGTCTCTCTGTTGATAAGTTTCGAACAGTCAAAAGCAAGTCAGGAGGGATGTTGGCCATCGAAGATGGCCCGGCTGCTGAATCAGAGCAGGCACCGGCGCCGGAGCAGCCTGATGGAACTCAGCTCGTGCTGTCGGAGGCCCCGCCGGCAGAGGAGGTGGCCGAGTCAGTGCAGGTAAGTAGATAGAAGATGGGGTATAAGGGGATCTTATTAGAATGTACCCAAAGCCATATTCTATCTACGGAAGAGCGACTATAACCCTTCAGCCATAAACCCTGAGCCCCAAATCCTTACCAGTCTCAGTGAGGGGTGTAAGGGTCTAGGGTTTAGGGGTTTAGGGTATAGGGTTTAGCTTTAATTAAGGAACACAGAGCTACGCATATCAAACTTGGACATTTCTTGGCCACATATGAGCTATAGTCTAAACTCTTAGTATCCCCCTGAATAATCCTACAGTAGTCCCTTGTGTAAGCCCCTATATCAAGAGTTTAGACTGTAGCTCATATGGTGCTATGATCTGACCTGCAGTGACCATTACGGATGGAGGATTCCTTGCACTACCTCAGAAACCAGACCCTGAACCCTGAACAGTACTTAGCTCCTATAAACCCTAAACCCAATACCTTAAAAGGTAACCCAGCTGATACACCCCAAACCCTATACCCCAAACGGTGACGTAGCTCGTAAACGCTAAACCCCAAACGGTAACTTACCGGAGTAAAATAAAGGAACCCCAATACAGACCCCCGAACTCTATAGTCCTTATTATACGGATCCCCACAAAGGTACCTAAACCCTAAACCCTAAAAAACCGTAATTTTGGGAAACCCAACTGGTCGCCATCGCTTCGGCAAAGAGGCGTCTGCTGAGCACCCGCAGCAAAACTGTTGGGCTGTAAGCTCCTCGGTTTAGGGTTTGGGGTTTATAGTGAGGGTTTATAGTGTTGGAAATGAAGGACGGCAAAGGAATGGAGACACCTAGGTGATTTAAGGCACAGCGTGTGAGGTTTCCTGTTTACAGTTCCAAGTGGGAAACAAAGGCATGGAATTTTCCTATGCCTCGAACAGAAACACTCTAGTGAAGGGTTCTCCAGTTCTCCGACTTCAACTCCTAACAAACCCCTGAAACCTGGAACCCTAAATCCTCAACCCTAAACTACAAAATCTCAAATATCCAAGTATCGGGCGTCTGGACCATTATAGCGCTTGGTTGAGGGGATTGGGCGAACCCAAAAAACCAGGTTGTGGGTATAGGGTTTGTGTAGGCTATAGTCTAAACTCCCAGTATTCCCCTGCATAAGGCCTGTAGTAGGTCCATATATATACTCCCCTATCCATGGCATTTGCAGATTGGGTTTGGACGCTGAAGCCCTAACCCAATAGCCTACATCCCAAACCTAAACCTTGAACCCTAAACTCTAAACCTTAAACCCTACACTCGAAGAGAAGCGTAGTAAATCTCTGGAGCTTATTCTTTTGCCTTAAGTATTGACCCCTCAAGCATCCAAACCCTAAACCCCTAAACCTTGCACCCCTAAACCCTGAACCCCGAGTCCTATACCCTAGACCCCCAAACCCTCAACCCTAAAACCTTCAATCCCAAACCCCTCAAACACACAACCCTAAACCCCTAAACCCCCCCAAACCCCTCAACCCTGAAGCATTCAAATCTGATAGGCCCAAATAGGATCGAGGCGCTGCTGCTGCAAGCGACCTAATGTCGCCACGGCGGCGCCTCGCAAAGTAGAGAGAGGGTAGAGGTTTAAGAGGGTAGAGGTTTAGGATATATAGGGCCTAGGGTTTAGGGTTTAAGGTTCAGGATTCAAAGTTTAAGGTTCAGGGTTTTGGGTTCAGGGCTTACCGTTTAGGGTTTAGGTCTATGGGGCTTAAGGTTTCAGGGTCTTAGGGTTGATGGCCCAGGGTTTACGATTTTTGGGGTTTACGCGACAAGAGGCGGGACTTTACAGCGGCATCCATCGAGGTGTAGGTCCCTAAATCCTGAACCTTAAGGCATGTAGCGTTCAGGGTTTAAGTGGCCTCCGCATGCGCCATGAATGTAAGAACCAGCTCCGGCACCCGCAACCCAACTCTTAACCCTGGCCAAACCCTAAATCTTACTCTACCTGGAAAACCTACTCAGCCGAAATAATTGGCTACTTTAACCCAAAATTGTTTAAAGTTAGGCGAGAGCGGACTGTAAGTATGGGCTACTGGCTTTCTAGGTAATTCTGTAGGCCCCTACAATAGCCACAAATTAGAAAGCCCTTCACCCACCCTGTGTCTTAAACCTTAAAACTTTACCTGCGCGGCCTGAAGCCTAGGCCCCTAGCCCCCAACCGTGTGCCCCAAACCGTGGTCTGTAGGCTCCTACATTACCCAGCTTCCATCATTATCTGTTTGTCCTTCGATTCTCCATTATGGTATCCCATGCCCTAGATCCGCCCAAGCAGTGGCTACCATGTTCGTTTCCATTCCCCCTGTATACACTATATACATATCCCGCTATACATACATACATACATACATACATATATATATATACATATACATATGTATATATGTATACATAATATATATATACATATATAT
>CAJNIZ010011278.1:0-11140 GCA_905231905.1 Symbiodinium pilosum | reverse complement strand
ACCCCAAAAGCCCCCAGCCAAAGTAAGCCAAAAACCCTATACACCTTGCACCCTAAACTTATAGTACCCCTTAAGTAGATAGAATATGGGGTATATGGGGATCTTATGATAATATACCCAAAACCATATTCTATCTACTTAAGGGGAACTATATGGTTCAGGGTCAGGGTTGTGTCATCATAGGTCTCATATGTTGTAGTTCTGGGATTTGTGAGTGGTTAGGTAACTAGGACACCCCACTGAAATATCAGTGGAAGCGCGTAAACTTGAACTCTCGTATGCGGACCGCAGTTCCCGACTTGTTACCAAAGGAAAGCTTGCATCAGAAGCCCTGACGAAGGACGCTTAGACGGGCAACGTACCGTTCATCATAGACTGAACAAGAAAATCTACCTGATTGGAGTAGCCTGGGCCGTAGTTAGGATAAGAATATAATCAGTTTTTGTTTATGATATTCGGTGTATGAAGAACCTGAACATAGCTACCCATGAAACTCAAGGAACAAACTCTAAACCCTAAACCCTAAATGAAACTCAAGATACAAACTCAGCTATCACTTTAACTATTCACTCATTGGCTGCCTTGGACCCAAGGAGCAAGCCTTTTGAGGGTTTAGGTTGAAAAACTAAGCCCTAAACACTAAACCCCTAAGCTCTAAACCCTAAACACTAAACCCCTACAATCTGAAACCTTGGACCTCAGACTTTGCCTGGACCTCCACAGTAGGTAAAACAATGGCCGAAACCCGTGAGGGTTTAGGGTTTAGGGGTTTAGGGAATTTAGGGGAGGGTCAGGCAAACCCCCATATTCTGGGCACTTTGCAGGTGAAGGTAAATCCCAAACTTTCAGGGTCCACGTACCCCATAACCATATACTTGCCCAAAACCTGAACTACAAGTGCTATGAGCAAAATTTCAAGTACCTAGTTATGCGGGACTTGGACCCTTAGGGAAACCCACCTGGAGTATGTGGAAGAGGCCGCCCACTAACTCCTGTCACTCAGGTCGACCACACTGGCTTCTGGACTTCGGGCTTCATCGTACGAGTATGTGCTATCCGGTTCTGTGCTGTTTAGGATTTAGCCATTCAGGTTTCAGGCTCGGATTTAGCCTCTGCGTGTTTCGTCTCGGGTCTGCCCTCCAAGGCTCAGAGTTTAGGTCTTAGGGTCTTAGGATCTAGGAGTAGGGAACAACTACCCAGAAAGCCCGAATATGCCTTAAATGAACTAGGGAGGATCCGAGCATCATCCAGGGCATACTCCGTAAGTAAAGGATATTGGGCTTTCTGGGCAAGGCTTGGGGCTTATAACGCACCTGGTACTTGTCTCAACACTTGCAACGGTAGTCCTGAGTCATAGAGCCCCGGTATAGCACAGTACTTGTTTGCTAAGACCCTGCAGACCCACAAATCAGATTGCACCAACTTGGACTTCACAAGGTTGATACTGGAGATATTGCATGACCCTAATCCTCTAAAGCTATGGGAACTGTAGTACAGTAGCACACTAAGGTCATGCAGGGATTTAACATAAACATCATTGCTCAGAGCTTCTTTAGAGCCCCCCTCAGGCCCCAAATCATGCCTCGAAGCAAGAACTGTTGGCATTGCGGGCCCAAACCCTAATTCCTAGACCCGAAGCCCTTAACCCGAACCCCCCAACCCCCTAAACCCGGGGAGGGCATCAACTGAAAGCTCCAAGCTTGAGATTCCATTTAGACGGAGCATACGCCTCTTCTAGGTCCCGCATATTATAAAACCTGATTGGCTTCTGATGGTGGCTTAAACCTTAAACCCCAAACATTGAACGAAGTTCAACTTGACCCTAGACTGAGCCCACAACGCCCAATATCCCTTAATTTGGGAATATACCCTAAATCATATCAGGATCCCTGATGCAATCTAAGGTATATATTCCCTAATTAAAGGGTATTGGGCTTTCTGGGGACCTATGCCTAAACCCCCAAAGTATGTAAAATAATGGCCCTAAACCCATAATAATAGCCATAAAGGCCATTATTTTACATACTTTTGGGGTCCAGGTAACCCTAAACCCCCGTAACCCAACCAAGCACAACGACTTTTAGGTCGCCTTGACCTCGCCCGCGGGAGTGACCTTGCTTTCCAGACTTCAGGTGCTGTGGTTTTTGGAGGTTTGAGGGTTTAGGGTTTAGGCTTTAGGGTTTAGGTTTAGGGTTTAGGGTTGGGAGGTTGGGGTTGTGGGGCTAGGGATTTAGGGGTTGAGGTTTGCGGCTAGGCTTTTTGGCTGAAGCTTTCCCCAAAATGACCTTAGATTCTGGAAGAGGGCAAGTATACCAAATATCTAAAACCAAGCATCGCTTACAGATACATAGGCTACTTTAGCAGGGTTTAGAGTGCAGGGCTAAGGGCCGCGGGCCTACCTAGAATGATTCATGAAGGCAATACAAGCGGGATTTGTACCGAATACGTTGGTATCTTTACCCGTTTTCTGAGGGTCTAAGATTACTAGGGCCCAAGGTTTAGTGGGCTTAGTCTATACGATTTGGCAGTTTCGGGCATAGAGATTATGAAGATTTGGGATCTTTGGCCCTGAACCCTAAACCCGGTGTAGATTCCAATATCATTCAGTGACTGCAGGTTGCAGATCACCTAATGCAGACCCATGAATAATAACCCCCCTCCTCTTAATAAAGGTTATAGGATCCTGGTATTAAAGCCCTTAAAAGGTCGGGGTTTAATAATCTGGGGTCTACATTACAGGAAATGTAGGGTTGGCTCGTTTATATACAGTTGAGTAGCGTTTTTTTGGTGGTGGAACCTAGTAAGATTATATTCCTTGGATAAAATACCATACCCCAAAAAGAGGATTAGGACTTAGGGTTTAGGGCTTCGGGTTTAGGGTTTAGGGCTCAGGGCTTAGGGTTTAGGGCTCAGGGTTAAGGGCTTAGGGTTAAGGGCTTAGGGTTTAAGGCTTAGGGTTTAGGGATTTGGGTTTAGGGCTTAATTAGGGTTTAGGACTTAGGGTTTAGGACTTAGGGTTTAGGGCTTAGGGTTTAGGCAACCGGCAGCAAGAGAAGCTGGACTTAGGGGTTAGGAATATGTATCGAGCCACCAGTGAGAGTGTGAGCGTCATGTAGGGACATTTCTAAATGCGGATATAAGTTGAGGTCTACTCGATTACCCTAGATAATCATCATGCCAAAAACATGGGACCGCAGTACGAGCGTTTATTAGGTTTCTACATCCCTATCGGCCCATGTAAACTAATGCCAGCATCCATTTCATGTTCCGGTTGCATTTCCATTTCATATTCCAGTACCCCACGCCTGATCTAGCCAAGCAGCATTATTCTCCTGAACCCTAAACTCCAAAGCTCAAACTTTACCGTAAACCCTCAATGCTAAACCCTAAACTCTAAACCCTCAACTCAACCCTAGACTCTACCCCTAAACCCCAGACTGTCAACCCCAAACCCTAAACCCTACACTCTGAACCCTAAACTCTAAGTCCCAAAGCCTAAACTCTAAACCGTAACCCTAAGCCTGCATTACCCTAAGGGTTCAAGGACTCAAGTAGCAGGGTTTTAGGGCCCAAATACCATTCATGTCATCGTAATTTGGGCCCTAAAACCCCATTATTTGGAACCTCGGACCCTTAACCCTAGACCCGAATCCCCAGACCCTAAACCTCATTGGGGTCCTTGGACCCTTAGGGTTAGGTAGGCCAAGCCGCGTAATGGCAAATTCCCATGTCTGGTCCTGCAGGAGTGAACTCAGAGCCTTAGGGTCTGGGTTTAGGGATTGGGGTCTAGGGTTTAGGGTTTAGGGTTTGGGGTTTAGGGTTTAGGGATTGGGTTTCGGAAGTGGTACCCTTTAAAAGGGGATCTATAGGGGTTATATGGGGTTCCTTTAGAGGGGGATATAAGGGTATATAGGGGATTTAAGGGGATTAACCCCAAACAGGGTTGAGGGTCTAAGGGGGGGCTTTAGGGTTTAGGGCTTTAGGGCTTAGGTTTAGTGTTCAGGGTTTAGGGTTTAAGGTTGTAGGGTTTTAGGGTTTAGGGCTTCAGCGGTTAAGTGTTAGTGTTTAGGGCTGTAGGGTTTAAGGTTTCAGGTTTTTCCATGTGCCCAATAAAAGGGGGCCCTGGCCCCTATAGTTGAGGAGTCTAAGTTAGGGTTGCGGGATTAGGGTTTGTATGAGGAAGTTGATCTAAAGGTCCTTTTGAGGACATTGTTAGGATCCTGCAGGTCTACAAGGATAATGTAGTAGTGGAAGTTATTTCCATAGTGGCCACGTGAGTAGCATTTTTTCTAGTAAGATTATATTACTTATAAAAAAGACTATACCCCAAAAAGAGGATATAATCTTACTCTATAATTCGTACCATAGTATCCCCAAATAAAATACTACTCACGTGGGAACTCTAATGTTGATCAACTAGGGGTCCGTGTCTCCAATAATGGCATACTCTGGGCTTGATAGTAGTCGTTGCGGTACAGGCTGCGCGGTATATCAGTATTGGGTCCTTTCACCCTTAGGGCAAGCGTTTAGGCTCCCAGGACTCAGGATTTAATTCTTTCTGATGCAAGGCTCAGACGTTTAGGCAAAAAGGAGCTGAGACCCTAAACCCCTAAACCACTAAACCCTAAACCCCTAAACCACTAAATCCTAAACCCTGATCCTGGGTTTAGGGATGTAAGGGCTATGGGGTTGAAGCCTTCCAGCATGTTCAGGTGCTTTAGGCTTTTGGAACGCAAGGGGTCCTAGTACCTAAGTCAGCTGAGACCCAAACGGGCTTCCTGCATACTTCACAAGGTGATCAGTGCTTATACAAATCCAGCATGCAGACCGCACGGCGGCGCAAAAAATGGAACAATATCCAGTGGATTTCCAGGGACCCTCCAAATGCAAGCACCCCAAAAAGGAATGTTGGAAATTCAGGGTTTAGGGGTTCATTAGGGTCTGTCCGAGTCCGTCCTACTTGCGGGTCCCACTTCATCCTCATGGTATGCAATGAACCCTGAGGTTGAGGTCATATACCCTACGTTACTATCCGTGGTTGCAATTTAATCCCCGTAAACAAATTTGAATAAAGTCCACCTAGAAACCTACGAGATGGACCATCAACCTTTTGGGGTTCATGTAGTTTCTTGGGATGGAAAAGCATCCCTTAACTTAAAGCCCAAACCGCAAGTTCTGAAACCCAGCCGTGACCCCTACGCCCCTCTTCAGGCTATGCCAAGTTTTCATCCAAAGGCCCCCTATGCAATCAGCCGTTTATCACATCCAAGCACACGACTCTTCCAGCAGAGCCATAATCTCCTGGAGCACGGGTGTGTTCTAACTTAGATGCACTTCCTGTTCCGTGGCCTCCGCATTCGCCTGGACCATGGATGTGAGCTGTAGATGGCAGTTTCCCAAAAAAAGGTATCCCAATATAGACCCCAAGATACTGTAATCCTTATTATGAAGACCTCCAAAAAGGGTACCTCTAATTTTGAGAAACCCCCACATAACTGTACAAAACCAGAAGCGTCGCTGCACCACGTGTAGGTAGAGTCTGTGCGGCTGCGCGGTTCCACGCATACGGGGCATGGCTGCTACATTTCAACGATGGTCCTACGTTAGGTGGACCCACAGCCAGTGATAGTGACTGAGGGATAATCGTGATGATATGCGGTCCTCTCATATACCACTATCACAGGGTGGGGCCCCCCTAGGTCATAAGTAACTTACAATGGGGATAAGTGTAGGTCGTTATGGGACTTACAAATATACTTATGTAACTAGGGGGCCCTAAGCCCTGAATATAATCCCCTATATAACCCCCTATTAAGGTGTTGAGGCCCCAAACCCAGAATCCTATAGCGCATGCAACTAGGAAGCACCACTCTAAACCCTCAACCCTAGACCCTAAACCCTAAACCCGTAGTTTCAGAGCATCAAGGCTCAAGCAGCTGTACCAAGTAAGGCGGCTAAAAGGCGTCAAAAACCTTTCCCGACCAGAATCAGCGGATTTTAGCGGTTCAGGGTTTAGGGTTTAGGGGTTTAGGGTTCAGGGTTGAGGGACAACATTCAGAGGATTTTCTAAGCTATACCTTGGACCCTAAAACCATCACGTTCTCGGGGCTGGGGTAACTCAAGCTCCCCTTGTACACAAATGCCAGTGAACCAAGACTCTCCGGGAACCATCCTAAACCCTAAGCCCTAAACCTTTAACCCTACGTCAAAAAACCCTGAACCCTAAACTCTATAACCCTATACCTAATCCCTATAGCCCTAAACCTTAATCCCTAAACCCGAATTCCTAAACCCCAAATCCTAAACCGCCCTCCCCTTACAGCCTTCCAGGACAATGGTGCCCACAAGGGGCCGCCCACCTCGACCCAGACGCGCTCTTGAGAGGGACCGGCTTTTTTTCGGGGAAAGGGTTAGGGTTTAGGGGTTTAGGGTTTATAACTTATAAGGGTTTAAGGACCCCAAAAGCCCAAGGACCCGAATAATAAGGTTTTAGGGCCCAAATACCATTAAGATTATGGTATTTGGGCCCTAAAGCCCTATGATTGGGTCCTTGCACACTTAGGGGTAAGGTTAGAAGTATGGGCCCCTAATATGGGCCCTTAGCCTTTTTAGGTGGATTCTACGGACCCTTCAGGGTACACATGGGGTATAAAGTAGGTAAATAAGGATCCCAAGGTTAAGGGCCCATACTAGGGGCCCCTAGTTTGAACCCTACGTATACGGGGAGTCTAGGAGTACATAAGGGCTATGTAATGCTTACATAAGTGTCATGTAATGCTTACATGGGGGAAACTACCCTGGAAATGCCTTAGAACTTGCATGTCCATGGGACTGAGATAACTACTTACGGTTTCAGGTGTCGGGTTTAGAATTCAGGGTTCAGGTTGGGTTATAGATGTGTACTTGAAATCCCACGAGCCGGACTCATATACGTTACTCCCGGTATAAACGAAGTTACTATAACCCTAAACCTAAGTCCCGTCAACCTCCGAGTAGAAAGGAACCCTTGGCCATTACTTTATATGGAGGTTTTACCAAATTAGACGTACATTTTTGGGGGTGGTCCCATAATGAGTGTTGTGGTATTTTGACGTCTGTATCGGGCTCCCTTGTATCTACCTTCTAATCCTTTATGTACATGATGCTTATATACCCGCCACATAGGTGGCCCCGCATATTAATGACCTAAACCCCAATCCTAAACCCTAAACTCTAAACCCCAAACCCTAAGCTACAAGGGGGATCATCCTTCAGAATCCAGGGATCACCACTCGCAGCACAAATTGTGCAGTAATGGCCTGTAGGGCTTAGGGTTTAGGGCCTGTAGGGCTTAGGGTTTAGGGCTTAGGGTAATGGCCTGTTCAGTCCGTCAAGAATGACACAAGCCTGGACTGTGTACGCCTGGGAAGTGAGATTGAGGTCTGGACTAGTAAAGAGAGAACCTGAAACTCCCAAACAAACCCCACGAAATAGCCTACACCTAAACCCCCACACCCTCAACCCTGGCAGTTTTTAGTTCCTAGCTTGTGGGTGATAGCGGCTTCCTCGGAAGCATGTTGAGGCCGTAGGGTTCCAGAGGACAAGCAGACAAACTAGAGGGGACCTGCATCATGAATAGAAAAGGTTTAGGGTTCATTGTGTGTTAGCGATTTGCATCACGAATAAAAGACGTGGCTTTTGAAAAAGTCGCAAAGTGAAACTGATCACAGCAATTGCACTGGGCACCAACGGCAAAACCTCAAGCCCTAAACCCTAAACCAAATCGATCCCAGACGATGATTTTGCGAGGCTTAGTTCTTTAGCATAAAGTTTCCTGAGCCGCCAGGGTTCGGGTTAAGGGCCGCTTCCCCAAAAGAACAGGATGAAGAAACACAAAGCCTAAAAACAACGGGAGAACTGTTCTTGGGTACTCGGACCCTTGAGCAACACAAACCTGAAGCATTCAGATGTACAATCATCAGACAGGTCCAGAAATGCCCTAAACCCTCAAACCTCAAAGCTTAAACCCAAAGCTCTACGCCGCATGTTTCATGTTTCTGGAGCGCCTGGCAATTGCTACACAATCCGCTTGAGCCATATTGACGCACTCAACCCAAAAACCCATCAACCCTACATGCCAGACTCCCAACCTGTCATGTCTAAAACCCAGTTAAGGCTGCGGGTTTAGGGTACCCGAAGCCCTGAACCCTAGAACCCCCCCAGAAGGTCCAATATCCCTTCATTAGGGAATATACCTTAAATTATAATAGGGATCACTAATATGATTTAGGGTATATTCCCTAATTAAGGGATATCGGACCTTCTGGGCCCTTAGGGGTACCTGCATGCGGGCTAATAGCTTGACAGCTCACCTGGGCCTTCCCCAGCAACTTGGCAGATGCCCAGGAGATCTCCAGCCTGGTTTGTAAAACCATTCGAGCCATAGTCTAAACTCCTTAAAGGGGGTTATATAGTAATATGGGGTCATATAGGGGCTATATAGGGTTTATATAAGGCTTATATAGGGGTTATACAGGGGTTTACATAGGGGTTATATAGGCCCAGAAAGTCCAATATCCCTTAATTAGGGAATACACCCTAAATCAAATTAGTGACCCCTATTATAATTTAAGGTATATTCCCTAATTAAGGGATATTGGACTTTCTGGGCATTTGGGCTTAGGGTTTGGGGTCCTGGGTTTAAGGTTTTGGCTTCGGGTTTGGGGTTTTGGATTTAGGGCTTGGTGTCTGGGGTCTTGGGCTTATGTCTTGGGGTTTATGATTTTGGGTAGCGGATTAAGGGTGCAGGGTTTAGGATATGGAGTTTAGGGTCTTGGGCTTAGCTGTAGCTTTCGACATGTAGAGATTAGAGATTAGAGCTGGGATTGCAAGGTTAAAAACTAGAGAGACAAAGCGTTCGCCTGAAGCACAAACCAGGGTCAGTTTGGGGATCCCTTTTTGTTTCAGTGGTGGACTGCAACGTTTTGACAAAAGCACATGACAAACTTAAAAACAAACTACGTTGGAGCCTCTGGGCAAAGCCTCTGCAAGGGGTAGATGGTAGGCAGTCTAAATAAATCAATGTTGGCTTGACAAACGGCTGGGTCGAAGTGGTGCGTTGGCAGAGCCGTTTGTCAAGTCAACATTGCACACCTTCTCAGTGCCCTTTTCAACATACCGGTTCGACAAGGTTTGCTTCACTCGCTTGCATCCCGTCCTAGGGATCCATACAGTCGCTTTTGGGGGTTATAAGGGCCATGCCTGTAAAAGGGTCATAGGGGAGTCCGGGAAATCACGTCCTGGTGTAACTATAGAGGTCCCGAAAGGTCCATGTAGCTGTATCACAATGGTCACAAATACATATACATATACATATACATATATATATATATACACCCCCTAAACCCTGCACGCTAAACCCTTAACCTAAACCCCGCACCCAAAGACTTGTGCCCCGAAGTGATCCGATCAGACCCTCGTTGGGAGCCATGTACCTGGACCTGAAAAGTGGGCACAACCATGACCCTAAACGCTGAATTGCTAAAAAAAACGCGGTTATTCTACGTAGCTTTGGTATTCAGGTACATACAATTTGCCTAAACGCACCCTTGGGGGCGGACTCAGCGAACTTATAGAGATTAGTCAGAGTCAGAGGGCTTCCCCTAATAACAAGAACACGACCCGCAATGAGGCCCACTCGGTTTAGGGCGTATAGGGTTTGGGATCAATTACTGAGAAGTTCGTATGTCGCTTAACCGCGACTTCAGTACCTGGGCACATCTATTGGACAAATTGCCAGGACAAGATGCGCCGTCAGGAAGCAAGTCAACTCCTGCCAGGCCAGTGCGCTGAAAGGCTCGAGTGAGGGTTTGCGATGTGCCTCTGTTCGCCGTGTACGCGAACTGAGGCAAGTCCTGCACCGCCTCGTAGAATTCTCGCTCGTACTGATTTTTCAGGACCCCGAGGATGGTTTTCCCCATCGGGTCGGTAAGCCCTATTGGCCTATAGTCCGCTTGGATCCTTCCCCTGTTTGGCTGGCTTCAGCAACAGGCACAGCCATGTGTCTTTCCATTCTTGTAGTATGCTGACGTCTCCCTGCCTCCACTTGGTCAGGATCGTGCGTTCCAACAGTGCAGCGACTGGCTGTGCTGCTAGCCTCCAAGAGATGCTGGGCGCACAGTGCGCCTGTAGTGATTTAAAAGACGGCAGTTTGGCAAGCATGTCTGCAACGCTTAAGAAAAGGCAAGGGGGGCTTAAAACCCAAGAATCTACCAGGGTTTAGGGTTTAGCGTCTAGGTTTTAGAATCTATCGCCAGTCATTAGCCCTGAACCGAGGAACTAAAGCAGGATCTTAGCCCAGACTCCCTGGCACAAAGCTTGCACGGCCAAAAGCAACGGATCCCCAACAAAAACTAAAGTCCAACATTCATACAGCCCACCCAAACTCCAAAATCCTCAAATCCCGAAACCCTTAGCCAAACCCTAAACCCCAAAATGGACATCCCCCTCAATCCCAGGCTACCGCCAAGAAAAGACCTGTGCCTTCGTGACCAAAGCGTTGCCATCCTGCTGACGACCAGGCTGTTAAGCTACTTCAGCCAGTACTGCAAAGCTTCAAGGGGTTTAGGGTTTAGGATTTAGGTTTTAGGATTTAGGGTTTAGGATTTAGGGTTTAAGATTCAGAGTTTGGCGTCTAGGGTTTGGGATGGTTTGGGGTTTAGGCTTGTATGGGCCATTTGGGGCTGTGCATGCACATATGTATGCGATTTAGAAGCATCAGGTATCGGTATCGGCAATTGGGGTGGAGGGCTCTATAGCAAACCCTGAACCCTGAGCCCTAATCATAAACCTTTCTGCAGGAATACACCCGTGTAGGCTCCAGGGTGTAGGGATAAGGGCTCAAAGAGCAAAACAGGCAATCCCAAGAATATAGTAGGAATGTTGGGGTTCCCTGTTTGCGGGGTGCCCGCTCGGTTCCTTTAAAGTGTGGGATATACGGCCCCCTAAACATGCATAAATACATGGAAAGTTACAAGGAAGCTAGGGTGGCGTTGGGGCTATAGTGTGATTGATAGTGATTGGTCCCCTCCCTGTAATAACATTCCCCTGATAATGAACACATGCGACAAATAAAAAGCAATTCTACAGGGGGGGGGGGGGG
>CAJNIZ010011277.1:0-10019 GCA_905231905.1 Symbiodinium pilosum | reverse complement strand
CGCAGAGCGCAGGACCATATATAGGTAACTGGGCTTCGAGGGTAAGCCCTGCGCATCCACCCCAAAGAATGACCCTAGAGATGAAGCAGAGATGCCAGCCAGAACAAGAATAGAAATACACATTATCATACAAACCATAATAGTAATAATGGAAATAAAAGTAACTAGCATATTCCTAGAATGTTGGGATTACATTTGGAGTAATAATAGAAATAAGAGCAATTATAGTATTCCTAGATTTTGGGATTACATTTGGAGTAATAATAGAAATAAGAGTAAGTATAGCATTTCTAGAATTTGGGATTACATTTGGAGTAACAATAGACATAAGAGTAGTTATATTATTCCTAGAATTTGGGATTCCATTTGGAGTAATCATAGAAATAAGAGTAAGTAGAATATTCCTAGAATTTGGGATTACATTTGGACCGTTTACTGGTGGAGAGGTGAGGGTTTTACTGCCAGGGGAGCGCCCCAAACGGATGAACCCTACCTGAACCCCAAAAGTAGGTAAAATAATAGCCCAAAGCCACTGAAACTAGCCCCAAAGGCAGTTGTTCTACATACTTTTGGGGTTCAGGTAAGCCCTAAACGGATAACTCCTAAGCGCCACTCCCAAAACCCTAATCCTCTCAAAGCAGTCTCAGGTAATGTCTCCCGTCAGGGTTTAGGGTTTATGGCCTATGGTTCAGTCGTGTGACGTAACGTGGGACCAGCGTAAAGGCTACGACGCAATGTTTAGGGTTGGGGGCTTACCCTAAGGCTTGCCCAGCGACATCATATTGTAGAATTGGGGCCCAAAGTCGTTCAAATACAGATCCTTGGAGCTTTAGGCTTTGGCTTTAGGGTCTACCCCTGATATGCTACCCCCCCAAACTCCAAACCCTAGGTTCCACCGTGAAAGTCCTTTCAACGCAAAGTCGGACCAGCAGCGTTTCGCAAAGATCAATACACCAAGACCGAAGGGTAGTTTTTTTTGAAGTGGTGTGTACTATGGTCTTAACTTTTTGAATGGGTTTATATAGGGGACTACTATAGGGGGTTTATTAAGGGGGATACGCAGAGTTTAGACTATCGATCGTGTATTCCTAGAATCCCGGTTGCCAAAGGATTGGCTTACTTTCCCTAGTGCATATATGGTAGTTTCCATAAATAGGGGACCCATAGACCCCCCCAAGAAGACTAAGGTCCTTTTCTCTGTGGGGACTCCCGAAAAGATGCCCCCCCAATTTTGGGAAACCACCATATACAGACCCAAACCCTAAACCCTAACTACAACCCTGGAGTCTTCAATTTAGGTAGCTGGGCTTCTAGGGGATTGTTGAGGCTGGACATCCTCACCATCCCCTAAACCCCGAAACCAGGATGGGCTATTAGGCCCCGTAATTCCCTATCAGGACCCGGACAAAGAATATATTGAAGGGGCTTAGGCCCCATAATTCCCTATTACCCATATTTATAGACTTTGGGGCCCAATGAAGGCATTGTTTATCGACCCCTAAACCCTAAGCCCGAAACCCTCAGGGAGGCTCTTGCAGTGCCAGAGCACGATTTGCAGCAGATGGTGTAAGACTCCTCTCCGTTTCAGTGGCTTTGGGGCTTATGGCAACCCCTAGGGTTTTGGGTGTAGGGGTTTAAAGCTTAGGGCTTCATAACCAAACCTGCACACCCTGCTGACAGTTCTCATGCTAATCATGGGCATCATAATCTAAACCCTAAACCTCGCCTACCAATGCTCAGCAACCAGTAACCCTTGGTGGGAACCTGGGAATTGATCCATCCCTTGAGTTTGGTAGTGCCTATACAGACCTTTTTGATGAAGCCTAAGCAACTTTAAGGGTACCCAGCAAGTGGCCTATCATCATAGTCCCCTTGAAGTAGATAGAACATGGCTCTGAGCATGTTATAATAAGATCCCCCCCATATACCCCATATTCTATCCCTAAACCCTAAACCCTAAGCCCATAGTAAGATCCCCCATTATACTCCATATTCTATCTACTGAAGCGGGACGAAAACAACCCTGAGGGTCCAAGTACCCAATAATCATATACTTACCCAAAACCTGTACCATATGTACTATTGCCCAATACCCAAGTATCTCATTGTTTGGTACATGGACCCCCTGGGCAAGTCCCTAAACCCTAAACCCTAACCATCCTGTGTGGTCTACTTTCTTGGGCCTCCCAGGGGTCTGGGAAACTAAGGATCCAGCGCTGCATGGCGTATGTGGTCGATGCCCAAAGCTACTGGGCCTTAGGATCTACCAGCTTGTAGTAACTTAGTCAGCATAATAACATACATTGTGGTCCTGGCTTCCTTGTATAATTGGGAGTTTGCAAAGTTAGGGGAACCATTTTGGCTGTCCCAATATTATGGACCATAGCATTTGGGGGTCTGTATTGGGTTCCCCCTATATAGGGAAACTACCAATCATGGTAAAGCGTACCTACCCTGAACCCTAAACCTATTTTGGTTAGGTGGACACCCCGTCCAGTAATAGTGATATTGGTGATTCAATAAGAGTCCTCTTATATTGAGAATCTTAGTACCATGATTACAGGGGGCTTCCAACTAAAGTATAGGTATTTATTCAACATCCCTAAACCCTACACCCTAAAATCGAAACCCCAACATTAGACCTTTTTACCTAGATAGGCAAAGGTCCTCGGCTTGCCGGCAAGGGAGAGCTCAAGGGAGGCCATCTGAGTTACAAAGAAATCACAACTCTCTTTCACCGGGTGGTTTAGGGTTAGGGGTTACAGACGGGTTATTTCCCATAGGCCTTCTATACCACTCGCAAACAGATCGGTACGGGAGTAGTATGGACATTGCATGCCACGATTCTTCACCGCTTTTTAAAGGCCATATCCTTGAATCGCAAACCCCGTACAAAACCCTTAACCCCCTCATAGACCCAGGATCTAGTCCCGAAACCCCTAAACCCTAAACGAATCTACATAGGAAAGCATAATCGGCCTCGACTGTTCATCCTAAGCCTGGCTGAATCCATACCCAGACCCCTGGGAGGATCTAAAGAATAGATCCCCTATATAGACCCATTCACTATCGCCCCCATATAGTCCTTAAATAATTTCTTCTATGGTTCTAGGGGATCCGATTTTTTAGATCCTTTGGGGGGTCTGGGTCGCTCTTCTGGGGCAAGCCGCGGCGTCCTTACAATGCCTCGGTCTAGGGTTTGGAGTTCAAGGGTTAGGGTTGGATAGGGCAAGCTTTGCACCATTGAGGAAAGCCATGATAATATATAAACCGTAGCCTAAACTCCTTACAGGGGGTTATATAGGGGTATATATAGGGGAGTACTATAGGGGTTATTAAGGGGGATACTGGGAGTTTAGACCATAGCTCATATAACATCTAGGCTAATGACTGGGTCAATGTTAGGGATCCTTTTTACTTTTTGGGGCATGGGATTCCTTACATTTGGAAAAACAGGATCCTTTGTTCTTCCTAAGGTAATGTGGACCAAGATGAAATAATGCAGGATTTCCTCCGTCCAGTCTTCAGGTCATCCTTGAGGGCAGATTTTGGGTGTGCGTGGCGTGTTTGCTCCATCAAAGCTGCGGCTGAAGGGTTTGCCTGGACCCCCAAAGTATGTAGAATTACAGCCTTTTTGGCTGTATGTAGGGTTTAGGGCTATCATTTTACATACTTTGGGGGGTTTAGGTGGTACTGACTTCACAGACTTTTGCGTTTAAATGAGAGACCTTCATGGTTGGAAGCTGCAAAGCGGTGTCTCACGAATGAGTGTTGATACTTATGACGACATATGACAGTATGCCGCAGAGACCACAACCCCCCCATCAATCTTGATCAAAACCTCTCAAGCCTTCGAGTACCACTCTGAAGCACCATCCCGGCAAAGACATCGTACGCAAGTAGCACCTTTCCTGGTCATGCAAAAAATCACGTAAGCTTTGTTAAGGCTAGCTCATGAAAAAGTTTGTGCTATGGGAAGCGAATACAAGGCTTTGTAAACAAGTGTCAGGTGCTCCATAAAGCCGTACTTAGGATACTCGCCAGGGATTCTGGATATTTGTCTCGAGGCCTAGGTTTTCGTTTTAGATATACATTCAAGCAGTAGAGATTTCCTCTCCTTCCAAGAGCAATGGCAGCCATGTGCCCTCCTCAGAATATCTTCCTTCCGCCCGAACGCAGTCAATCTCGCTCCAGCAAATGCATTCTGACTTAGGTAACTAAGAGAGTTGCTGTCTTGATGCCTTGCAGCAAGTCTCAGCCCTGTAAACTTTAACCCGAATTCCTATACCCTATACCCTAAACCCTCACCCCGGAATCAGAACCATGAGCCATGCCTGGCTGAGGCTATCCCAGGCCATAACGGCACAGCCACAATCTGGGACATTTTAGGTGTATGCTTTGATGGGTTCAGGGCTTAGCGTTGCAAGAAAAAACAAATCCATCTATCCCTGCGCCAGAAACCCGATTCTCTAAACTAAAACCCTTGAACCTTGAGCCTGAAACCCTAAGCTTTACACCCTAAACCCTTATGAGGGCCGAAGCCCTGCACCCACAAAAAGCTTAGAAAAGACAACAGGCTACTGAGGCTACCCTAGGCTCAACCCAAAGGTTTAGGGGTTTTAGGGGTTTAGGGTTAAGGATTTGGGGTTTATGGGTGTAGGGTTTAGGAGGAAGGGGTTAGGGTTTGGGGTAAGTAACTTCCAACGAAAGCAGCCAATCAACAAAAGCAAACCAATGAGGCTATAGAAGCCTAAAAAATCCCTAAACCCTATAGGCCTTAAGCCTAACGAACCTCAAGGACAAAACCCTAAGCCCCAAACTCTATAGACCCATACATCGCCTGGAACCCTAAACCCCATAAACCCTAAACCCTATAGACTGTCCGAGGCTAAGAGCTATTGAGGCCCTAAAGTCCAAACCATAAACCCTAAGCCCTAAACATTGGGTACTGCCCCTCCCCCAGTAACAGTCTATATTAGGGGTCCCATTAGGGGCTATATATAACCATATTTTCATTATTATCCAACTGTTACTGAGGGGGGCAGTACCCAACCTAAACATCCCTGAGCCAAAGCAATTGAGGCTATGTGATCTTCTTCATCCCCTCGGCCGTTGTGAGCGTCATATCCTTTCACAGGAAGCTGGAGGGCCACAGGCTAGGGAAGTGGAGGGTTTGGGGCATGGGGTTTAGGGTTCAGAGTTTGGAGTTCAAGGTTTGGCGTTCAGGGTTTAGGGTTTGGGGTTTTGGGTTTAGGCTTTAGGGTTTCGAGTTTAATCCCCAAATCCTAAACCCGTAATCCTATATCCTCAACCCTGAAGCCTTCACCCAAAGCCTCAATCCCTGAATCACCAACAATTTTAGGGATGTGGGTTCAGGGTTAAGGGCTGATAGGTGTGTAGGACTTGGTTTAGGGTTTTAGCGTTCCGGGTTCAGCTCCCCTTAAAGGGGTATATAAGGTTGAGGCTGTAGGTGTTTAGGGTTTGGTTTGGGGTTTTAGGATTTAGGGTTTAGACACTAAAGCCCTAAACCCCTAAATCCTAAACCCCTAAACCCTAACCCCTAAACTGCCCTAAACCATAACCCTAAACCCTTATACCCTAAACCCGTATACCCTGAACCCCCAAACCCCTAAACCCTAAACGCTAGGGTTTGGGGTCGCGGATTCGAGTTTCAGGCCTTGGGATGAGGGCTCAGGATTGTTTAGGGTTAGGGTTTACGCGGCGTGCAAAGGCAGGAAACCAACGAAAAAATTGCGCAACCAAGTGTACGTGTAGAAGCCTGAGTAACACCAATCCATTTTGTTTTTTCCGTGTATTCTCCTGGGTAGGCTCCTGAAATATTTAGTATTTTCCCTAATGGCTTCAATAAGGGACCCTATATACGAATATGTTTCAAAGGGCTTTAGGGGCCAACTCAGTCTCATTGGTACAGGAGTCGGCGAAGCAGACTTTGGACTGATGTTTTTACTTTCCCTAAAGGTCCAAGGACCCAAAGAAAAGGGTTTAAGGGCCCAAATACCATTAATAGTATAGTATTTGGGCCCTAAAGCTCTATCATTTGGGTCCTTGGACCCTTAGGGTTTGTCATGCCCCTAGATTACATAGATTACATGGGGTTCCATGCTACGTTCTTTCTTACCCTTTTTGATTGCCCATGTTATCCAAACCACACTGCTTGGTGCCTACTTAAGGGTTCAGGAAAATTTGATGCCAGTTATACTTTGTAGCCAGAACGCAACTGTAACCATACTGAAAACTTGAGCCCCTCACTCAGTTACATTCCTATACTTACAAATCCCACAACTACAGTTGTAGGGCTAGTAGGCATGCATGTTTTCATTTTAAAGCTCAGTTCTTAGCCCAACATGTATATGTAGGATTCTCACTGAGCTCTTCCAACCTCCCTGTCTCCTCTGGCTTCCGCGCATCCCCCTGCAGCAGGCGGTGGACGAGGCTCAAGCCATCCCATTATCGCAATATTACCCACATATATACCCAATTCTAATATAATAGTTTCCATTTTCTTTTCCATTATTCCAGTATTCTTCAATTTGAAGTGGCACCAGGCCAACCAGGCCTGGCAGGTTCTGCACGTGGTGAAGGCCGCGCTGCATGAACATGAGCTCGCTGAACTCCAAAAGGAGGCATCGAAGCAACTGAAGCTTCAGAAGCTCCTTGAGTTCATACAGGAACAGGAGAAGAGTAAGAAGACGGCTTCTCCCTCCGCGCCTGCTGCTCGCTCGTCTGCTGATGAGGGTGTTGCTGCGTACAACGCGGCGGGGAAAGACTTGAACCGGAATAGAAAGCGGTGCCCCTTTGTTGCGTAAGTATACGTGAACCTGTCACAACGACTATCTATAGGACTTATATAACCATATCCCTAGTAACAACCAACTTACATCGAGGGGGTCCCTCTAAACTTCCTACACTCTAACACCAACATCCTAAGCCATAAGCGCTGTGGATTAAGGTTTAGGGTTAACCTGACTAAGCAAAGAACCAGAACTAAGGTGGTTGTTCCCAAAGCGCCCACTTCCTAAGTAAGGACCGAAGAATCTACACCAAGTGGTTGTCTACGGGAGCAACTGTTTTGTTTCTGGTTGCTAGACCCTAAACCCTGAACCCTAAACCCTAAAATCTAAACCCTGAATGCGGGACCTTCCTAAATCTCAAGGCCTCAGGGCGGGTACGTAGAAGCCAAAGTACTAATCAGGTAATCATTTATAATCCCTCCAAAATACTATTACCCCAAGGCTCATAGTGTGTAGATGTGGCCCAAACTCCTTCAAGTATGACTCCTTGGAGCGTTAAGGTTGTAGATGTTCGAGTTTCGTAACATACCTGCCCAGGCCAGAAGGCCAAAACCCGAAACCCATTATATATCCCAGTGTCCATGGCATTCTTCTGTTTCATTTCTGTTCCCCAGTATTCTACCCTCAATCCTGAAGATCCTTCTACGACCCTATAGATCCCTGCATAACCCTACCCAAGCATCAAAATAGCCCGAAGTAGGTGCTCTATATATATATATATACACACATCTATATATAGACTTTTGGACCAAAGCTGGTATTATGTATAGTCTTGGATGCTTAGGGCTAGCTAGTGTGTTTAGGGTGCTCTATAGATCCGTATCTACCCTGGAGGCTTCTGCTCCAGAACATGCAGTCCTTTGACATCCGGAATGCTGAGTGCTCTCTCCAGAGTGACCGAATCAATGCCAAGTTCATTGTTGGGTAGGATTTCGGATTCAGAGTTTTAGGGTTTAGGGTTTACCATTTAGGACTTCGGGTTTTGGATTTAGCGCTTAGGGCCAAGGACCCGGCCCGGCTGTTGAACAAAAAGGGTTTAGAGTTTAGGGTAAGCTTCTTCCAGCGCCTCAAAACCAAAGCCTCGAACGAACGTCGAGCAGCAATAATGTCTTTTCAAGATGCTGTGTGCCTTTGGGGGTGTCACGGTTGTTTAGGCTTTGCAAAAGTTGTGCTCTTTGGAGTACGTAAAGGGAACCTCCATGTTGCGAATAGGTACTTGGGATCCTTCGGGGAATTCTAAACAAGTCTCCTAAATCCTAGTCCCCCAAATCCTGAAGCCTAAATCTCAAACCCTTAAATCCTAGTCTCCCAAAGCCTAAACCCTAAATCTCAAACCGCTACATCCTAACCCCCCCAAACCCTAAATCCTAAACAGGGCTCCCAAAAGCAGTCATAAGGGCCGATGAGAAAACCAGGCCGTCCTTGCTAGGATCTTCAGGGTCCAAGACTTAAACACGCGGTTTAGGGTTTCGCGTCAAGTGGTTCATGGGGTGTAAGGGGTTTAGTGTTGGGGGTTTTAGGGTTTAGGGTTGAAGGTTGGAAGAAGGCCCCCCAACCCTAAAGCCTACCTGGAGATCAAGTGACGTAAAACAGACAGCAACGTTATACTATACTCCCGCCATTGTATACCATAGCTACAGTCAAGTAGCATTTCAAGGAATCTACAATACGCCAAACCTCAACCCCCAAGCCCTGCACAAGCTATCGCCTAGCCATCTATACGGGGTTCTTCTGCAGGTCCGTTTTACCCTGAACCCTGAACCCTAAACCGTTAAAAGGAGGGACCCTCCGGATATCACTTCCTTAAAAGGGGATCCTAACGAAAAAGAGAGTCTACCTGGCTGTTCTGGGGACAGGTGTGTTTAGCGTTTAGGGTTCAGGTTTTAGGACGTCCGGGTTTAGGGTTATATTTAAACAACCACCATAAAGACCCGCAAGCTTGTACAGATTGGTGGCTTCTTCAAATGAGGCCGCTGTTTCATACTGGGACAAATCGCTTGCCTGTACAAGGTGAATCCGAAACCCTAAGGGTCCGAGTACTCCAATATTGGGGGTTTTAGGTCCCAATTACCATAATCTGAATCGTACTTGGGACCTAAATTCCTCATACTTGGGTACTTGGACCACTAGGGTAACAATATGAACTCTTCAACCCAAGGCCAAGACTAGACATCTTACTAGACATCTTTACAAAACAGCAATAGACCCAGCATTGTCGGAGAGCTATCTTTTTCATAAGCTCTGACTAGGGCTCTAAGTGTACACAGAGCACGCAGTCTGCGCCCGAAAGATTATTCGTAAATCTGAACTACATTGGAGTTATTTGGAACCCTAAATCCTAAACGCTGAAATTTACCACCCAGACAAGGATCGGTTATTGAGACTCAAGTGGCCGAGCTTTTTGACGGCCTCGAGGAGCCTTTAATCGCGGTACCTGTCGATGAAGGAGTCAGGGAGCCAAAATCAATCTAAATCCCAGACCCTATGTATATATATATATATATGTATTAATATACCCTTCAAGCCCAGTTACCTATATATTGGGTTCCTGTCCTTAAGTCCCTATAGAAATTTATAGTCTCTGTAACCCACGGTTCTACTATGGGTACCTGGGCTTCTAGGTATATATATGTATATATATATATATACATAAATGACCCTTCAACCCACGGCCCTAAGCGCTACAAGACGCTCCGAATACCTACAGTAATAGCTTTTTGTCCCCAAAACAGCGGGTGTGTAGGCGATGGGTTTAGGGTTTAGGGATGTGCGAGACCTAGATTAACCCTAATGCGTGTCCCTCTTCGGGTACTAATTGTGTCACGGAACCCAAAGAGAGAATTCGCGTGCTTTTCAAATTGTAAGGCTTCCGGCTTAATTAGGGGTTGCCAAGGGTTGAAGTGGGTTAGGGTTTAGGGTTTAGGGTTTAGGGTTAAGTGGGTTAGGGATATATACAGCTCAGGTAGGGTTGATAGTATCTACAGTTCAGGCTTCAGGGGCGATGGGCTGCTCGTCTGGGATATCCGTTTAATGCCGCTGTATGTATGTGTATATATATATATATGGGTATTGGTCTCAATTCCCTATAATACGGGGTCCTATATTTGGGTTCCCATTATAATACGGGGCCCTATATAAATTTCCCCCATTTTGGGAACAGTAATTTAGGGAAACTAAAAAATTTATATAGATATGTATATATATAGA
>CAJNIZ010011276.1:513-11143 GCA_905231905.1 Symbiodinium pilosum | reverse complement strand
TATACAAAGGAATGTGTGGTGGAAGGGCTTCGTTTCATAAGTTGGAATATTTTGAAGGCTGAGAGTAAAATATTTTCTGAATGTTAGGGGACCCAATGGGCGGGTGGGTATTTTTCTTTGACTTAGGACAACTGTTCTTGGAGGGAATGCTTGAACTTGAGATGCTGAACCTAAGCCCTAAACTCTAAGCCATGAAAAAAACCTAAACCCTAAGCCCTAACTCGTAAACCCTAAACCCTAAACCGCATGGTTTAGGGTTTTGACCACGAAGCCTAGCCTTTCCGGTGATGATAACCCAATGATGGGAAAGTAAATGGACACTCAGAAGGAAAATGAAAAGGAATACTGGGGATGTAGAGATTTAGGGTTTGGGGTTTAGGGTTTAAGGTTCAGGGTTTAGGGTCCAGGGTTTAGAGTGTAGGATTATCTCTCTATATTGGGAGTAGTGGTGTAGGAAGTATAACCCAATTCTAACTGGTACTTCTAACCCAACTAGAGCCCTATCCAGTGACTGAGGGGTCTCATCCCCAGACCCTGAACCCTAAACCCTAAACCCCAAGCCCTAAACCCGAAACCATTGTAGGGGGGCTTACTGTTGGGTTGTAAGTGCAAAAAGAATTGGGTCATAATCTAACACCTATGCAGCCTTCTGTATGCTCCCATAATCCCTGTATAGCAGGTATATAGACCCAGTACAACCCTTTACAATTGGCTTAGAATCACCCTGCACCTCCAAGTAACGCTTTGGAGTTGGAGTGTGTGATAGGGTTTAGGGCTTAGGGTTCAGGGCTCAGGGCCCAGGGTTTAGGGTTTAAGGTGCAAATGAGGTTTCGGGTTTAGGGTTCAGGATCTGCACGACCAAGCAGTCCAATGAGGAAGCATTGAAGCAATGGGTGTATCCCGAAATTAAATGGGGTTCGGGGTTCGAAGTCTAGGGCTCGGAGATTAGGGTCTGGGGTATAGGAGCAATTAACTGATGTTAATTCGATGGTTGAATGGAGCATTCAAACCCTAAACCCTAACCATTGGAATTTGTCAGATCTATGTACCTGCAGCGCCGGCAATTGTAAGGGGTTTCCGGAAGTCTCTACGCAGGCTTACGTGTGATTTGTAGCATTCTGAGAGACACGGGTTAGGGTTTAGGGTTTAGGACACCCCCCTAGCCCTAAACCTTAAACCGCGTATTTAGGCTCCATAGAAACCGATTCTGAGAGCTTCCCCGCCAAAAAGAAAGCACCCTGAACCCAATCAGGGGGCTCAAAGGGTGGAATGCAGGTACGTGGGTTAAGAGATCCTTAGTATACACTCTACTGTTTTGGGGCTTATTTCCTATACCCCACCTTCCTTCATCCCACCTTTTGAGCCCTGTGACCTAAGGGACTTGCTGGGTTGCTTTTAAAGAACATAATTTAGATTACCATTATAAGCAGACCCCATCATCATTTACTATCTAGCCATAATGAGGTTACTTAAGTCCATTATTTACCATCTAGCCATATTATGGGAAGTGAAAATTAAATATGTTTTTAGCAGCAACCCAGATTACAGTAGTCTCTTTAGAATGGGGGTGTGTAGGAGGAACCACCCTGCCGGGAATCTGCTTTACGAATTGGATTGTTTCTGGGATTAGGGCTGAGATCGAAGGAGTGAATTTAAGTTTGTTTTGAGTTTAAGCTTCACGTCATATGAAATGACTTGCAACACCCTAAACCCTTAACCCTAGCCCCGGATGCTGGGTTAACTCTTGAGCTGTCCTAAAGTATGTCCCCAAACTCTACTTTATGCGTAGGAGCCTTACTATAATGGGAACCCAAACTGCAAGGGACCGACATTTAGACAACCTACCATGTACGGTTGAAGGGTCCATTGTGCCATACTAACCCAAGCCTAGAATCCCGAAGCCATAATTTCGCAGACCAGAAACCCTCAACTCTGATCTTTAAAGCCCTTAATTAACCCTAAACAGGGTTTTAGGGTGTAGGGTTTCGGGTTTAGGTAAACAGGTGCAGGGTTTCGTAGGATCACTATGAGCCCTCATCCTTTACGTGACACAAACTTGGCGACAATCCGTGCTTGTCTCGTGCGTATCCTCTGTACACTTTACACTCTACACTTCAAAACATGTGTGTTGTAGTCTGTAAGTGTTGGCTTCTGCAACAAAGGGAGTGATTCCCCCGTGCGCTTGCCGGGAGCAAACGACACGAAGATGTCGCAAGGTCACAAAATTGTTGCCGGTTTGGCTGCGACTTTGCGCGGGTTGAATTGAGCTTCAAAACAAAATGTGGCATGTAACTGCCAGTATCTCTAGTAATAACCACACGAGGTACGAGTGTCGATCAAGTGGTGCGAGCAAAAGCAGTTGCTGTACGTGTAGCCCGGACCATACCTCACTTAGAGGGTCAAGGGGACTTAATAAATATTGTATGGCCCCCATAAGCCATATACTCACCCAAACTTACCTCACCATCAACCCACTTACTGAGCTTCTCACCTGACTCTCCTAGTTATAATTACTAATTGTGTCTCGCAGAAACAAGATCCGTCTTGCAAACCCTAAACCCTAAACCCATAACCACTTCAGGTGTACATGGGGATTATTTATGGGCATTTTTCGAAATTGGGTACTTTGGGGACGCAAGGCTACGTAGGGATTCTGAAGACGTTGTGGGAGTCTGCAAAGGATTATATGAGCTATAGACTCCTAGTGTCCCCTGAAATACTTCCCTATGTTGTCCCCCATATTATCCCCCTTTAAGGAGTTTGGACCCAAAACCCTACATAACCCCCTTTAAGGAGTTTAGACTATACTGTAGCTTATATGGGGACCAACTTGAAACATAGCCATATGGAGAGACACATACCCTGAAAAACAAGAAGCATTCCGAATTCGGACCCGAAAAGCCGCATGCATGTGGCGACCCCGGCACCGTGGTTGTCACAGTTTGCACGACACCCAGCTGTTCCATGTCGACATGAGTTCCAGTCCGCATCAGTGTGGGAGAACGCCACGCTCAAGCAGTAACAGCGGTGATCTACGCAAACAGCGTGGTTTGCAGGCAACTGGCACATCCTTTTGCATCCTGGAGCATCGACATACTCCTTAGGTGTCCAGTATCTAGGATTTTCCCAAGGGTTAACCTTTTGGCGTATACTGGGTTGTTCCTGCCCAAGGCTGAAGATTGCTGTAGAATCCTTCCTGCTCAGGAATCTTATCCCACTAGAATGCTTATGTAAAGGTTCGCCAGAAACCTTATAGATTACTTCAACCAACAGGTAAGGCTCTTGTCCCTCGAGGTCGATGGGTCGAGGCCAACGCTTCGATGTCAGTAGGATGGATCCCCTCAACAGCTTTTCGTTGACGAAGCTCATGTTCTCCTGCAAGGGTTGGTGGTGAAGGGTTTAGGCACTAAACCCTAAACCCTAAACCCTCGAGCGTTCTTGGGAGTGGGTGGAAGGGATCCCTATAGGGAAGGGATCCCTATGGTAGCCCCTACATAGCCCCAAAAAAGAATCCTTGTCACTCCTGCCCATATTCCCAACTAACCGCGTCCCTTTGCCGCTATGGTGGGCACTACCATTCTGGTGTGGCCCTGAATGCCTCCTACATTGGAAATTATGGCAGTTCAGTGTACAAGAGTCATACTACGTTTGGGGCATGTTTGATGTTAGGAGTGGGGAGTTGTTTCAGATCAAGTTCATGCAGGAACCGTAGTATCCACCGTATTATTGGGGGGGGTGCTTTTGATAGGGAGGTGATTCAAGCACCGAACTCAAGACGAAACCATCTCATTCCATGTTCTTTTCAAATTTAACCTGCTCCTCTACTACATCACTGCAGTATTCCTAGGCATCCCTATATATCGAATAAGAACCCTAAGCACTAAACCCTAAACCCTACGCCCTTAACCCCTAAACCCTAAAACCCCTAAACCCTAAAACCCTCAAACCGTAAAACCCCTAAACCATGAAACCCCCGCAATAACCCTCAAACCCTAAAATCCTAAAACCCCTAAACCCTGATAACCGCTGTTCTCCTGTAGCGATAACATGTTGAGCCTGGAATGGAGCTCCTTTGCCCTGTAGGAGGAGTCCGGGTTAGTCAAGTTCCTGAGCTAACCATAGGGCTATATAAGGGTAATGGAAAAGAAAATGGAAACTGCTAAGACTATAATGGGTTTAGGGTTTAGGGTTTAGGGTTCAGGGCTGGGTTTATTATCCCCCTATAATGGAGAATCAAATGGAAAAGAAAATGGAAAATGAAATGGAAACTGGGGGAATATAGGGATTGAAGGCATTTAAGGTTTAGGATTTAGGGTTTAGGGTTTTTAGGTTTTAGGGCTTAGGGATAAGGGTTTAGAGCTTAGGGTTTAAGGTGTAGTACTAGCATGAAAGGCCTCAAAAAGAGGACTTATGTAGGGGGTATATATGGGGATGTAAAGGGTGTCTTGCCAATTTGTTTGTGTTTTAGGGTTGAGAATGTAAGGTTTAGGGCCCCGCCCCTGCAAGTGGACATGGAGCCCCTAAAGCCAGCTTACATAGACTACTGCCAAGTAAACCCTAGACTCTGCTCAGAGACTGAGCAGGGCTTGGAGGGTATACGTCTTCTAAACCAAAAAATGACTGCAGTTACCCAAAACCTAGACCTTAACCCCTAAACACGCAAACCTAAACGAGACAAGTCTACTAACCTGCCAGAACCTTGGGGCACGATGAGAAGCCCGACCAGGTGCTTATTGAACGCTTGACAGATTTCCAAAGCTAGGGTGGATACTAAAAATCCTGCAGTGCTCCCTTTTTCTCCAAGGGCGTGCTTGGGGTCCTACGGTTTAGGGTTTAGGGGTTTAGGGTTTAGGGTTTATGGTGGATACTAAAAATCCTGCATGACCTTAGGTACCTTATACTATGGGAATCACCGTGCCGTAGTATACTAGGCTTATGCAGGAACCCTCAGCGACTGTTGGCATGATTGGGGATTACCAAAGGATTCTCTCAGGGGAGATGCATGACTACGTAAAAATTGTTTTGCGAAACCCCATGTGGTTGAACCTGTTCGTGCGAATGCAGCACTGGCAGCGACACGACTGGTGCTTCTGCTTCTGCTGCTGCTCATGTTCCGGTAGCTGCTACTACGACAGTAACAATGGAATGACTGTGGATGGAGGAAATCTTGCACCACCCTATCTAGCCCAGCTAAGGATCATTACAATACTTTGGGCGTCCTAAGTGGCCCTAAAAACTTCACTAGACTCTAAATCCCTCAACCCAAAAGCCCCAAGTCCCCAGTGAGTTAAGGGTTGAGGGCTTAGGGCTGAACATTTCCAAAGCTCAACAATGTGGAGTCTGCAGTCTTGTTAGTCTGATTGATCGCCGGCGCAGCCAAAGAGGAAGTGAAGAGTAGAAACCAAACAAGTCCTGGAGCGAGCATGGCGACTAAGATGGCAAAGCTTACGCAACCTTCCTCTTGAGGGCAAAAATGGCTGCCACAGCAAAACCTAGACCCCTAAAACTCTAAACCCTAAGACCCACGTCGCATTAGGACCCCACTAATCACTATGGGCTATTAGACCCTAAAATTCCCTTTTAGGACCCTATTAAGAGTAGATTAAGTTAAGGTACCCTTAAGGTCAATAGCCCATGGTGGAAGCGTTAACTTTCATGTGCCTATAATAGGGGTATAAGGGAATCTCAAAAGGTTACGGGTCTTAGGTCCAAGCTAAGTCCCAAGGAGAAACCTACGCTTTCACTGGCTCACATGAACATCCGGTTCATGGAGCAGGGTTGAGGAACACTGCAGTTTAGGTAGGCTAACTGGTGCAGGATTTCCTCCATCAACAGAAATGCTGAATCCTAAGCCCAAAGCGCTAAACTTCCAATCATAAGCCCTGAAGCCTAAACCCTGAGCCCACGCCCTAAGCCAAGTCTGTACCTGCGCAGGTGAAATGCGCACTTGCTTTTGCTCCTGCCTATATGAGCCGTAGTCTAAACTCCTCAAAGGGGATTGCACAGGGGAGGGGGATACTAGGAGCTTAGACTATGGCCAACAGGGGGTGCTTTCAACAAATGGTGTGTTGGGAGGGTTAAGGGCGTGCTTCTCTCTCGGATTCCTGCAAATCTTCACTCTAAACCTAAATCCCTGAGCCGTTAAAGCCTAAACCACAAGCATTGAAGATCATGCCCAGGTATATGATGATGAAACACTTCCCAGAACCAGCCCCAGAACTCCGGAAAAGTTCCCCGCACCACCACAGCCATGTACAGATTCAGGTTCAGGGTTTTGTAGGTGATATTCACACCCACTAAAAATGGATAGCGTGGATTGCAGGAGGATAATGGCCCTGATATAGGCTTACCACGCAACCTTGCCCCTATCTTTGACTGACATTTTGAATCAGCAAAGACTTGGAATAACTCCAAGCCCTGAAAAACATTTGAAACCAAACTCGAGAAGAAAATACCATCTGATCTATAGTCTAAACTCCCAGTATCCCCTCTAACAACCCCTATAATAGTTCCCTATATAATCCCCTAGTTACCCCGCCCCCCTTTAAGGATTTAAAACCCTAAACCCTATATACTCCCCCTTAAAGGAGTTTAGATTAGCTCATCATAGCCTGCCATGGTCCAAGCCAAGCTACATCACTTTGCAAGTTGCAGAGGAAACTAATATGAGCCCTAGTATCCCCCTTAATATCCCTTATAGTATAGGGTGTATATAGGGTGTAGGGTTTAGGGTTTAGGGTCGTGTCCCCGTAATCACCACTGAAATACTCCCCCAAATGGTCCTCCAGATTTTCCCCCTTGAAAGAGCTTAGACTTTAGCTCATATGACACCGCGGCTTACATAGGGGCTTCTCACAAGGGGGCACCCCATTTGACCTCGGGATATTTTTCTGATTATAAGGATTCACCCTACACCCCCAACCCTACACCCTGAAACCATGAAACCTTACCCCAAAAGCCTGAACCCTAAACCCTGGAACCCTAAACCTGAACCCCTAAACCCTAGACCCTGAAACCCTACATCCTAAACCCAAAAGCCTAACCCCAGACCGTAAACCCTAAACCCTAAAGCTTGAAACCCTTTTCCTGCAGTCCCAGGCACAGGCCAAAGGCCACAGGCCAATTGCCTCCTCTCTCACAGGCGCTGATGCTGGCATTGAAGCCTTATCCGGGGTTTAGAGTTCAGGGTAGGCTCACGGGAATCAGAACACAAACTGGCACCGGCAATGCAATTTTAACCGAATTGGTGGGACTCAAGGGGTCTACTAATTGGGTTACAAGTACGACTCTGATTTGGGTTATTGGGGTCTGGCAGTGAGGCCTCGGCGTGAACATCCACATGCAAATGTGCAGGGCTTAGGGTTTAGAGCTTACAAGTGGCTCACTCATAGAGATTGCTGGGTTCATTATGTGGCCTATAACCTCTGTGTGTGCTTACTTAGTCCCCCTGACCATCCCTGAGCCTGAACCCTAAAGCTTAAGCCCTAAACCCTAAACCCTTAACCCTAAACCCCAATCCCGAACCCCTTAACCCTAGACTTACTTAGTCCCCCTGACCCCCCCAAGTAGGGCACAAGCAACTCAACCCTGCGAGCGACTTGAGACCTCTTTGCTCAGCCTTCTACCCTACCACGCGGTTTAGGGCTTAGGATTTGGAGTTTAGATTTTAGGGTTTAGGGACCCTAAACCCTAAAGCCTAAACGTGGACCGTAGAAGGGGTTGCCTTTTTTAGGGGTTAGGTGGGGATTGTATATAAGTATAGAGGGCTGTCTTCAAAGGGTTTAGGGTTTAGTTTTTTCGGGTGGGGATCTGCCTCTCCTGGGCTTTTCTGGTCATTCCAGGGGTTTAGGGTTCAGGGTTTAGGGCTTAGGACTTGGGGTTTAGGGTTTGGGATTCGGGGCTTAGAGTTGAGGCTTTAGGGACGTTCCTTGCACAGAAGAAGGGGCTGATGGTCGTAGGCCTCAGCTGCCTGGAAGAAAACGTCTGCAGCATCTGTGACCCCACGTTCCACCGAGCGGCCTGCGTTGGGTTTCGATGGAAATCCCTGCATCCACCCAACCCCTAACATGATATAAATATATAGCGTCCTTATAAGAGACCTTACCATATATATTCTTATATGAGCCATCGTCTAAACTCCTAATATCCGCTTGAGCAACCCCTATAATATTCCCCCATATAAGCCTCTATATAACTCCCTCTATATAACCCCCTGCAAGGAGTTTAGACTATTCATATACCTTGGGGAGCATATTTGGTATGTTGGGACTGGGGGTCGTTGATGATCAGTCTGACGGGATTCATGATAGTAGCAACGAGGATACTTAGGCTTTAGGGTAGTAGTAATGTCAGTAGTAAAAGAATCAAACTGCAGCCGAGATTAAGCAAGACCGGGCCGTCTTTGAACCCCGACAACCGTGGTGTCAGTGCCATATTCCCAATCCAAGGAAAAGTGGCCCGGTGCTGGGGTCACTGCTGGCCCCCCCCCCTCCCAGCTGCCAGCGACGACTAATCCCAAGCCGAATTTTCCCTCGTGCAGTAGGTCCAGCATCAACGGATTAAAGATGAGACAAGAAGCGTCAAAGGCAAAATGCATATAAGTATACATAGCCCATATAGACTGCAATCCCCCTAGACCTGTTGGAACATGTAAGTCTTAATGAGTTTTTAAAGGTTCTACAACAATGAAAGGTGAGAAAAAATCCTAGGAAGACTACAGTAGAACCCATATGTAGGGTCTGTAGTCCTTTAAGTTGGGTTGCTGGTAAGGAACTCAAAAAAGTTTGAGGGTTTAGGGGTTTAGGGTTTGGGGTTCTGGGGAGTTAGGGTTTCGGGGTTTAGGACCTCGGGTTTAGGGTATTCGGAGGCTCGAGGTAACTATGACCCAATGAGAACTGCTCTTCTTTCCCAATTGCAAGCCTGCTCAATCCCCTGATATGGCTATAATTGCATTACAAATATCAGCATTTTGAGAGATGTAATCTCACTATACCCTAAACCCTAAGTAAGTTGAAGATAGAATTACCCTGAACCTCTACGTAGCGGCTCGGAGAAGCTTAAGATAGCTTATGGTGGAAAACAGGACCCGAGGATGTGCGCAACTGGGTTCTGTTCAGACTATAGCCCCAAACAAACCCTTAATAATGATTAACCGACCCTACCTCAAACTTTCATGTAACCCCAAAACGCATCCCATACAGACCACTATACTTAAAAGTTAGAAGCACGTCCTTGTCCGCGGGAGAACCACGCAATGGCGTCAGGCTTCCGCTGTACAGACGCAGTGAACGCAGAATCCATCTGGGAAGTCTGATTGCAGCGGCCACGGCTTAGAATGCGGCTTGAGGGTTGGGGGCTTAAGGTGCTTTAAGCACCTAGCCCCTGGTGTCAGGAGGGTAGAATGAGCACGGAACAACGGAATCGCGTTGCTCTACCCAAGCAGGTTCAGAGTATATAGCGGCTGACGACCGGTGAGAGGCACTGAGGCAGGTGCGAACGCTGCACTGCTGTCGGCAGATAGAAAGCCAGTTACCATGCATTGGGTTATTCCCCCTTACAGTAACTGTTACCACAAGGGGTCATAGGGATTATCGTAGCCCCTTAATAAGGCCCCCTTTAAGGACAGTTACTGGGTGGGGGAATGACCCAAGCTATGCAAGAGTCTGTTGGGCGACTTCAGTGATTTCAATGTGGGGATAGTGGAAAAGAAAATGGAAACTACAGAAATTATGGGGTTTAGGGTTTAGGGTTTAGGGATATATAGGGATAATGGGAACTACTATAATGTGGGGATTCTCCCCCCGAACACGGAGATTCATTTGCCCTGTTTGACAGGCAATGAACCTGTCCAGCAGTGGGGTGGTACTACTTGTTGGGTTTAGGGTTTTAGGGTTTAGGGTTTAAGGGTTCAGGGTTGAGGGTTTAGTGTTGAAAAGCTGAAAAAGAACCTTTACAGGGTTCCACGCCAGTCTGGGTGAGGGTGACCCTAGCCCCTAAACCCTAAACCTTAAATCGTAAGCCCTACACCCTAAACCTTATTCTTTTGGCCCTTCCTTTGCTGAGCTCTACAGCCCAGCCTTTCCACACGACGAAATCGCCGAGCTGAGTGTGTGCGGGTCAGTCTCCAACCTGAACAATTAGGGTTTAGGGTGCAGGGTTTAGGGTTTTGCGCTTAAGGTGTTTTTTGCTGAGGGTTTTGGGCTTTGGGGTTAGGGTTTATTTACGGTTTCGGGATTAGATTGGAAAGTCTGAGGGTTGAGGATCTCAACGTTGCAAAGGATTCTGGGCCCCTTTTGGAGCTTCGTCCTTATTTTTGGGGGGAGTAAGAAACCTCAGGCCCAAAGCCCTCACCCCAAACCCTGAACCATTAAGGTTTAGAGTTTCGGGTCTAGGGGTTAAGCCCTGCTCATCCCAAAAACCAGTCAAGTTTGATTTTCCCAGTCCTGGAGTCAGGCTTGAAGATCTACAGGGTAGAGTTTAACCCTAGACCCCAAAACGTGTTTATATCGGGTTATCTAAGGTTTTCAAGGCATAGTCGAAAAGAAAACGGAAACTACTAGTTAGGTTTAGGATCCTTGGTTTCTGGTTCGGGGCAGATTACAATCATTCATATACACTCCCGGAAACTAAC
>CAJNIZ010011273.1:0-11145 GCA_905231905.1 Symbiodinium pilosum | reverse complement strand
AGGGTTGATGTTTTACAACTACCTTCAACTTTGCAGTAGAGTTCAGGCTTTTAGGTTTAGTTTAGGTTAGGGTTTGGTTTGGGTAGTGCCCTGACCCTAAATCAGTGCATATTTAGTGTAGGATCCCGATTACGGGCACACATGTTTACACTTGCAATCCAGGCAACTCTGCAATGGCGGGACAGCATCCAAGTTCTAGTCTTCAGGTTTTTGGGCAACCCTGAACCCTAAACCGCGTATTCTGGAGGGTCCATTTCCTTGCTTCAAGCAGATCCAAAATGGCAAATCATAGTGGCGCTTGTTATAGGAAGTGTATCGAGTGACCGAGTGATTTTGAATGCCTTCTTACTTGTGGCCCATGATAACAGTCAGTACTAGCGGCGCGTTTATTACATGTCATTCGGAGTTTCAGTAAAGCTCGTGATAGATTTCTGACGTCGCGTATTTTTGGATGAAAGGGCTCTGCACAGGCAAGATATCTTCTGAGCCCTAAATGGTACATTCCCAAAATTAGGGGACCCCAATATAGACCCCCAAATACTATGATCCTTATTATGGGGACCCCCAAAAAGGTACCCCTAATTTTGGGAAACCCCCAAATGTGTCCTTGAGTTTTGGAAGCCCTGACTTGATGATCTGAAATGAGCCCGGCTACTACAGAGGTCTGAATAACTAGTAATGGCAGTCAGCGAAATCCTGCAGCCCAAATCTCTTGGCATCGAATCCGGGTGGGTAGTTATCAGGTGGGTACCCTAAAAGGAGGCCTATAAAGACCTCACATAGCCCCACTACCCTGTCGCGAGTCTTATGTGAGCCTTACATGAGCTACAGTCTAAACTCCGTAAAGGGGGATATGTTGGGAATTCTATAGGGGACTACTACAGGGGTTATTAAGGGGGACACTAGGAGTTTAGACCATAGCTCATATGGATATGGGGCACCCACCTGGTAACTACCCGCGGAGGTTTCCTTGCTTTCTTCTTGTCATTGTTTATCATGTCCTCACCTTTCATATCGGTTGAAAACTGGCTTTTAAGGGAGTATGTAGCGGGGCTATATTGGGAACATTGATCATTAGGGGCGTGACGTGTGTGGTTAGCTCACTTTCTATAGTGTGAATTGCCTTTCTCTCTCCCTCTCTCTCCCTTGCTCTCTCGTTTTGCCTCTTCACGCTTCGCCCCCAGATGTTGGCTTCCCATAGGTTGAAAGATTCATACAGCACTGCCCTTACTAAGTATTCAGACCCCTGTATTACAGCATGTCGGTCCTCTGCCAGGTCTTTGTAGGAGACGCCCAGGCCATCGGAAGACTGGAGAGTAGCTACAATCCCCCTTAAGTAGATAGTATATGGTTTTGGGAATATTATAACGAGATCCCCATACACCCCATACTCTAATTATTTAGGGGACTATAGCTTCTGGCTATATGCAGCACTCTGGCTGCATCACCCTCTGAGTAGTTGGTTATTCCGAAAGTATAGAAGTGTATCATGGTCAGAGGTAGAGATAGGGATTTGACAGAGTCACCTGCCGGATTCTGGTTGCTGTAACCACTACAGAGATACTGGGTTAGCCCTGATAGGGCACGTGACTGAGAACTTGTCCAGCTTGGTGCTCAGGCAATTAATCTATGTGCCCAAACTTGAACGCTCCACGGCTTTGGCAATGTTGCCTGCCAATGTGCCATGAATGAACCAACAAAGTAATGTGTAAGCAACAGGCAATAGACTCCGTACAGCCATATGGTCTTAGATCCAGTTCATGCGTTGACGTTGCGCGCTTGACCTGCAAAAACGATATTGTTTTGGCCTGGAACGATAAGTCTAGGACAGGTGCCCGAGCTTCCTCCAATAGTGCGTAGTGATAAGACTGATCACACAAAGTCTCCAAACCCTGCAAAAGGATAAGGTGATCGTCCAAGAGCGAGAGAGTAAGGAACATTGGAAGGGTTGGGCCTAGGGTTTGGCCATGGGCTCATAACTATGGAGGTTTCCATAAATAGGAGGCCCCAGTAATGTATAGCCGGCCACAGTACAGACCCCAAAGTTCAATCATCCCTTAGGGTTTAGGGTTTAGGGTTACAGACCCCAAAGTTCTATAATCCCTATAATACGCAGCCTCGACTGCGGCTTCTTGGCATCTGCAAGTACCGAAGAGCCAGCACAGGGCTTCTTCTTCACCTCAAACCTGTATCAAAGTATATGGGCGGCTGTCAAAATTATGGTCCCTTTTTGGGTACCCTGAATATTAGGTGCCGCATTATAATGGGGATCCAGAGATAAGAGACCATAATTTTGACAACCACCCATATAGAGCTATAAATGTCACAGATAAGCTGGCCACCAGCGTGTCAAAACGGTTTCTGTGTTCTGGAATATGCTGACCAGCTGCCATCACAGTAATCGTCAAGTAGACCATAATTACTGGACACGTCCCAAGGCGGCTTCTGCTTTTCAAACAACACCCTAAAGTCAAGCCACAACTTCCAAACCGAACTAAAAGCCTTAAAGTCTTAACCGAAACCTAAAGCCGTCCAAACTGACTAAAGGATACTAAAGGCAAGACCCCATGCCAGCCAGCGGACTGTACAAGTGCGAGGGTTATTTTAAAACTCCCAGATTAGCTGACTGTCCCACCTAAACCTAAACCCTAGACCCTCAACCCTAAATCTCCAACTTCCTGGGATGGGAGGTCTCCAGCCTATACCTGGGTTCTCAGCAATGGATGGAGGAGTGGGCCCACATGATGGCCTCTCCTCCAGCCTGAAATCTTAAATCCTCAGCCACAACTCATTACTTGTACTGCGTGTTTAGGGCTTAGGGCCTATCCCAAGACCTGCACTACAACAACTAAAGCCACCATCCCAGATACTCAAGTTAGGGTACATGGACCCTTAGGGAAATGACGGTCCTTCCTGCAACCTTGAACCCGAAATTCGAAGTCTTAAACTACACCCTAAACGTTGAGAGTATCAGGTTTAGAGTTTATAGTCCCCCCTGGTATATGGGGATCTTATTATACTATACCCAAAGCTAGATTCTATCTACTTAAGGGGGAGTTTAGGGGTTAACAGCGCCTTGACAAAAGCCAGTGCACTTCTGAACCCCGCCACGCCAAGACTAAACCTTGGGTACTGACCCCACCCAGTAACAGTCTATATCAGGGGTCCCATTAAGGGCCATATATAGCCATATTATAGTTATCATCCAAATGTTACTGAGGGGGGCAGTACCCAAACTAAACCCCAGGCTCAGGGTTTGGGGTTTAGGGTTCAGGGCTTTGGGTTCGGGGTCTACGGTTTAGGGTTCAGGGTTTAGGGTTTAGCCGCTAGTTTAGCCATAGCGCATGACAAAAGTATGGGAAATGAGAGGTTCCCAGTGTAGGCTGTGGGATGGGTAAAGCCTAAACCCGAAACCGTGGATATATTGCACCACTGTACTGTACTGTTCACAAAGAAAGAATGTTGGGCTTTACTTCTGCTACTACATTTGGTATCTTCGCGCTCCTAGAAGAACAGGTCCTATTGTTGTGTGGTATAGAAGTGGGACCCTTCTTTTGAGAAGAGAAACATTCCCCCCGGCCAACCTTGCTACGTGCCCGTAGTACTGAACTTAGCATATGCTGGTTTGGGGTTTAGAGTGCGCGTGTCAGCAAATGTTTCGGTTGAGGGCTACACGCGTGGGAGCTTCTCAGATACGCCTACACAGGTGCAGATGGATCGCTCCAGGAGTCCTCAGACAAATAACGCGGTTGAGGGTCCAGGGTTCAGGGCTCAACTCATTCCCCAATGGGCTACTAAGCACCAGGGAGGAATGCTGATGAGCGGCCTAAGATTTTGTTCTCCCTATTCTACCCTCTACAAATGGGCGTTTCGGAAAATCATGGGTCCATTTGCGGGGGGTCTAGAATGAGGATGAGTGTATGGGCCAGAGCCTCACACCCTAACCCCGGAATTCTACACCTTGAACCCTGAGCCCCAAACCCCCAAACACAAACCCTCCTCATTCCCCCGTATAACCCCTATATGAGCTATAGTCTAAGCTCCTTAAGGGGGGTTATATGGGGAATTATATAGGGGACTATTATAGGGGGTCTTAAGGGGGATACTAGGAGTTTAGACAATGGCTCATATCAACATTCATCTAATAAGAGGATCCTTACATACCCCAAACCCTAAACCCTTTAGGAACCCCCACATAGGCTCGGTGAGAACCTGGGAGTTATTTTCCAACAAGCCGGATGGATGGGAGCCCGGATCTGCGAGCAAGGGTTTAGGGTTTAGGGCAGGCTACCGATGAGTAGTATTTTATTTGGGGATACTATGGTACCCAATATAGAGTAAGATTCTATCCTCCTTTTGGGGGTATAGTATTTTATATAAGGGTTCTATAACCCTAAACCTTGAACCCTAAATAGTAGTTTCCATTTTCTTTTCCATTATCCCTGTATAACCCTAATATTTCCCCTACATAACCCCTATACAACCACCAAAAAAAAGCTACTCAGATGATAGCTTCCTAGAGCTAAGGCCTCGGTATATCCTCCCAATATCATTACTTCTACAAGGGACCATAGGGTTTAGGGTTTAGGGTTTACCAGTCTCTTGTGGGCATCCAGATGGATGAAAGTTTTTTTCCCGCAGCGAGAATGCCAAGCGTTTAGCGTTTAGGGATCACTGTTTGAGGGCTGCCTTAAAACCCGAAACAACGTGATCTGTGTCTACAGTCTAGGGCATGGTATCGAGCTTCCGGATTTATGGAATGGTGGGTTTAGGATAGAGATTTGGGGAACAAGTGGTTCTTACGGACTGGGATTCCGACTGTAGGGATTGGGGGGTAAGGTTGAGGGCTTTCGAACCTCCACCGGAAACACCCCTAAACCCTAAACCCTAAGCCGTACATCCTAAGCCCTAAACCCTCAGCCCTAAACCCTAAGCCCTAAACCCTAAGCCCTAAACCCCAAGCCCTACACCCTGAACCCTCAAGCCCTACCTTCTCCCAAACTAACATGGTAGTCCCCCAGACTGGCAAGGCTAAGGTAGGGGCAACAAGAACAAGACTCGGCTTCTGCGGTATATCATACCTTTATAGAATACGGATTGTATAGGGGAATAATATCGGTCATGATTCAAGTGTTTGCGTTACAGTACTTCTCAAATGACCTATAGTCTAAACTCCTTTAAAGGGGATTACATCGAGGATGATATAGATAGCACAAATCGAAGCATGCTTTGGCGAGATGCCGGGCTCTTCCTGTCCAAGCCGAGCGTCCGAGCCATCTCAGAAAAGGGTTAGGGTTTAGAGCTTAGGGTTAAGGGTTTAGGGTTGAGAGCTTAGGGTTAAGGGCTTAGGGTTTAGGGTTAAGGGTTTAGAGCTTAGGGTTAAGGGCTTAGGGTTTAGGGGTTTAGGGTTTTGGGCTTGCGCGAGAACGGTAGCCAGGGCCTGCGGGGGTATCCAATGTGGCATGGTCCCTTTAAAAGTTGCGGGTTTTTGAGTTAAGCGCTTGGATGTTTTGTTGGCCCAGTGGCTTACTTGTCAGCGTGGACAGCTCAGAACCAGGAATTCTGATACATTCGGAATATACTGACCCTGCCTAATATAGTTATCATTCCTCCGGGGTCCTCCTTTGGTTTAGGCTTCTGCTTTTGTTCAATTAAGCAGCGACACTTTGTTGTTGAGTTTTTTTCTCATCTGTGAGTGTATTTGTTGTGAGGGGCTCACCATAGTTCTTTAACCTGCGTTGCTTGCAAGAGGGAGGCTCTTGATATCAGGGTCCGCATCTCAACAACATGAGATGATAGCGCCACAATAAGATCATACCTGGGTAAAGAGAGCTTGCGAAGATTCTCTGGAGGTCACCAGTGCCCAAAGTCAGGGAATGTGATCTCAACACCCTCCCAACCCCTGCTATGAGGTTTTCCTATATAACGCCATACACGCATGTGTGTATACATATATATATATCCAGATATATATATATATACATATATCTGTGTATGTGTATATAGCGGGGAACTTATGTAACAACGGGGCAGGGGGGGGGGGGGGGGGGTGGGGAGCATTCAATATGTCGGAGGATCTCTAGGTCAAGGTCTCAGGCATACTTCAGACTGATGTAGCGGAACGCGAAGACAGTATATTGTAGTATAAGGGTTTAGGGTTTAGGATTATAGTATATCCTAGTACATTACACGGTATGTCTGGTATATTGCTGTATCTACTACTATATTGTGGTAGTTTGTTATTTTGTATTGCGCATTATGCTGCGCATTCTTGTGAATTCTTTTGTATTCTTACTGTATTGTAGACTATAGTTTATTCCAGTACATTATGCTGTGGTTCAATTTTTCCTATAATACCACATTGCGGTATATTCTAGTATATTACATACAATATTATAGTATTTTACCGTATGTAACATCACATTGTAGTCTATTATTGTATATTCTCAAAGAAAAGCATAGTATTTTACACCGCATATGGGAGTATTATTGTACATTATAGTATATCGCAGCAAATTTCATTGCAAACTTCAGTATATAACATACCAATAACGTATACTACAAGAGATTGTAAGCCCTGTTTACCAGACACGATTTCCCCTGTGCTATGAGACAGGTCTCAGGGGGTTAAGTTGCTCAAGCTCGGAGGTGCCTAGGCTTTCAGGTTAATGTAGACCCCTGGTTTAGGGTTTAGGGTTTAGGGTTTAGGGATTTGGGATAATACCCTTCCCCTTAATGGGAATTATAATAGGGATCCTAATATTAAGGCCCTTAAAAGGAGGGGGTTTATTAATCATGGGTCTACATTAGGGCTTATGGGTTGGGGGAGATGGCTCAGAGCTCTTAGCCCCGAGGAGGTAACCCTTGGAGAAAATGTTGCGACAGCATGGCAGTGCTGGCTGGGGCGAGTGCGTAGGCCGGGTCCAGGAGTCGTGTTGGCCCTTGGAACCCGTGGCTGTCCCTCACATCACAAAGTTGTGTGAGGCTGTCGCATACGACGACCTTGGCACGTCCCTCTGACATCTCAGTCAGTTCTGAACCCGACAGATACAAATCATGTGCCCTCAGCCCAAAGAAGCCCCGGCGTTGGCAGATTCTACCTTATGGGAGCTCTTGACTGCTAGGGGTTGAACCATTCTCCCACAAGCACTGTAAGCTCCGAGTAAGGATAGAATTGCCTGCCACGACTGGGGCCAAAGTCTGTGGCCATTGAGGAAGCCTCCGGTCCAAGTTTGAAAATGCTTTGCAACCGCCGTATGGCGCAGCGCCGGCCGTCGGTGTGCGAATGTCACTGTCATTGCGATGATGCTGACCATATCCGCTTTGTTGGTAAAGCTTGAATCATAGTTGGAAACCGGACATTGCTATAGCTTGTATGCAAGGCATGGTGCAGTATGCGTTTGATAACCTCAACTCCCGAAATAGACTGTGTGTGCCAAGCCCCACGTCTGTTATCACAAGCCGGTTAGAAGCCCTAAACCGTAACTCCCAAACCTCAAGCCCCAAAACCCGATCAGTCGCAGGCCAGCCCCCTTCCCAGTTTAAATCAATCTTTCGTTGGGATGGAGCGTGGTGGGGTTGGGGGGCTAAGGTGTCAAGACGAGGTCCCAACATCCTCCGGGACCTATCATCTTGAGGCTGAGGGCTGAACTCAGATTAGCAATAAGACCATTCGTATGTAGCATTAACAAGAGCACTAGGAATGATCACAACTTTAGAGATAGATGTGGTATTTCCAGCTTACATGCCCCAACACATTACAATCCTTCTTGCGGGGTCCCTAAAGGGATCCCTAACATTGGAAGCCCTGATTCGACTTCCTTGCTGGTGCTTGAGGGTGCTGGGGGAATGGATACCTATCGTTGTCCCTCCACCCCTAAACCCCAAACCCTAAACCCTGTAATGGTCCCCCCCCCCCCGCCCCCCAAATTCCCTTAAGCACCCGGCAGCCTGACCTAAAGCCTAAACCCTAAACCCTAAACCCAAATCCCCTGTAGTGACTTCAATTTTGTTATTCATTCTCCACTCCCCCCTCAAGCGCCCTAAACCCAAAATCCTAAACCTTAAACCCCCTATGAGCTATACTCTATAACTATTATAGGGGTTATTAAGGGGGATGCTAGGAGTTTAGACTATAGCTCCTATAACCCTAAGCCCCTCCCCTTTAAAGGACCTGGCAAGTTTTCGCAAGTCTGACGCCGGCTCGGCCCATTCAGGCGATGAGGCTTTGAACCCGAAGCCGCCGCCAAAGTCCCAAAGTGCCGTCTTGGAGAGGTTGGGGACCGTTGTAGGCCTTGAGGGTACATAGGGATATGTAGTGGGACTTACGTTTTATGGGGTGCTTACGGATATTCCGTCGGTTTGAGGGGTTGAGGATTAAGGGTGTAGGCCCTAGGGTCAAGGGTGTGAAGGCCTACGATCGGGTGTTTTGGATCTAGGGTTAGGGGCTTGGGGGTGGTTTGAGGGTTTATAGTCCGGGTGAATAAGTAGTGTGAGGTGGATGTTGCTGGTAATGATCGTTTCTTACCTGCGTTGTGAAGGATTTTGTCCACCAATCGTATCTATACCCTGAACCCTAAACCCCTAAACCCTAATCCCTAAACCCAAAACCTTAATGCCTAAACCCTAATCCCTCAACCCTCAACCCTTGTCCTATATGATCCGTGACTCCACTTACTATGTTCCACCGGGCTTGGGCATCACTGAGCTTTGTTGGGTCTAGGCATGTCCTTAACCTAAGTCCGTCCACCAGGGTTTAGGGATTAGGGTTTAGGTTTTAGGGTTTGGGGGTTAGGGTTTAGGGAATGGGGATTAGGGTTTAGGTATTAGGGTTTAGAGTCCCTAAAGCCTCCTGCGCTGCCCATCTCTCCAACCGGCAGAAGCTCTGCAACTTCCTTAGCAGGCACAGAATGTTAGGGCGAGACGCAGGGTGGGCCACCGAAAGTCTCAGCTTGTGTCTTGTCTGAGGGGAGGGATTGTTGGTGTTTTAGTTGGTTTTGTAGGGTTTAATAGGGTTTGATGGTGTTCTACAGGGGTTATATTGGGATAGTGGAAAATGAAATGGAAACTAGTATTTAGGGTTTAGGGTTGAGGGTACTAGAATGCATTCTCATCCCTAAGCCCGAAGCCTGCAGTGGATTATGGGATCCACTTCTTCCTTTACTGCTGACAAGCTGGGAGCCAGATGGACCCCTTCCTGCGACCTGTCCCTGACAGGATGTTTCAGGATAGTTGCAGCTGCAAATTCCGGCGATGTTGGGCTGCAGATGTTGCTATGCCAACCCCCTGTTCCTTGAAAAGCATGGTGTCCTTGTAATCCTGAGGGCTTATGGACATTATGGCGCCATTCGGAGTTTGATGGAGAGCCTACACCCAACCTGTAACTATGTGGCTTGTTCCTTTTGCATGGCCAAAAGCAACCTCCGAGCTCCGTACTTGGGATTCCTGGATGTTGAAATCCCTAGGAATGCGCAAAGTTTCCAAGAAATACTCATGCTTCGATGGGAATGGAGTTATGGAACTTTAAAGTAGTTTCTGTAGAATTCACTGTGCAACCCTTATAGCCCTTTACTCCATTCCCAGCCGAACATGAGTAAGTAGAAGAAGATCCAGCTGCGTCGGTGTTCATTCAGAGAAGAAGAAAACTCGGCCACAGCGATTTCAATGCCGCTCGAAGCCATCTCCGGGTCCCTTTTCATGCCCAGACGGCTGTGGGGATACTGGAAAAATGATGGAAACTACTATAATATTGAGGTTATATGGGGGTAGTCGTGGGATAAAGGAAAATGTAATGGAAACTATTATGGTATTGGGGTTATATAGGGGTAGTCGTGGGATGATGGAAAATATAATGGAAACTACTATGATATTGGGGTTGTATAAGGGTAGTATTGGGATAATGGAAAATACAATGGAAACTACGATAGTATTAGGGGTAGTATTGGGATAGTGGAAAAGAAAATGGAAACTACTGTAGTATATAGGTTGGATACTGCCCCCACCCAGTAACAGTTGGATAATATTTATATTATGGTTATATATAGCTCTTAATAGGACCCCTAGTATAGACTGTTACTGGGTGGGGGCAGTATCCAGTATATAGGGGTCCTATATTTTCATGCCCAGACGGCTCTGAGGTCCCTTCACTTGGGGCATTTCTCTCGGTAAGCTCTACAGAATCATCAATGAGGAGCCCCATAGTCCATGATTTTTTAGGTTTAGGGTTTAGGCTTCAGGGTTTAGGGTTTAGGGTTCATATTGAGAAACCCTATGTCAGAATCTTCTCTACACCATTGCTGATAATTGACTGCGAGATGGATGTCTCAATCAATGATTTCAGGCCGCCTGGGTTCGGGGTACTATGTACAGTGTACAGCCCGATGTTTCGAAGTGCCACGAGAGGTCATGAGGGAACTTGGGTTCAGAATGGGAGCATTTTGCTGCAGCACGGGCACTGCCCCTAAACCCTAAACCCAAAAACCTGATAAAGCCCTCACCTAGACCCTGAACCCCATGACCCTGGGTAACTTCAAGTGAGTTTGATGACCGGACAGGGATGCTTGAAACCAACCCTGCAAAAGTCTCCGAGCGCAAATTGCTTGGTGGATTGACTCGGATGTGGAAGGATGATTCTAGCTGGCACTCTGGGCTCAGGAGCCGCTAGAATCAGAGGAGGGCAACTGGTTTAGGATTTGGGTTTAGGGTTTAGGGTTTAGGGTCCTATCCTAACACAGGTTCCTGATGTCGTCCACGTGCAGATGCACTTGGCAGTACCCTTTCCAAGCTTGGGATACTACAGGAATGTCACAGTGGCTGCAGTTCCGGCTTGCTTTGAAGGGTTACCCTGAACTCTGGAGTGATAATAGAAATACTAGTAAGATTACTAGGAATGTAACTAACAATATTAAACATAATATGCTAGAAAAGGGCCCGCGTAAGAGTTCACAGATTTGAGCCCACAACCACAGTCTTGGTTGTTCAGGCCGCACATGTACATGAGCTGTAATCTAAACTCCTTAAAGGGGGTTATATACGTGATTGTACAGGGTGACTGTATAGGAGAGTATTATGCGGCTTATAGAGGCGGATACTAGGAGTTAAGACTATGGCTCCTATAATCAGCTACATAATCCCAGTTTCCCTTTC
>CAJNIZ010011272.1:253-11146 GCA_905231905.1 Symbiodinium pilosum | reverse complement strand
ATGTGCACTCCGCAGGCGTTTGGTGTATCAAAACATTTTCACATTGAGTGAACGACAAAGCTGACAGGTCGCAGCCGGCCATCGCACTCTGTGCCTCTCATGTCACTCACGCAGAGGACGCCAGAAACCCAAGCTAAAATAGCAGCCCAGCCACGTTTTGTTCATGACTTGGCAGGCTTGTGTCATCAGCTTCGCAACAACCAGCTTTGTCTTTCCAGCATGCGTTTGCAAGCCCATCCCAGCATTGCAAGTGTGCAAGGATGCCGCAACACAGGCGGAGGCGGGAATGGTTATGGCCATGAACAGAGGGGGTGCTCCTGGACATCAGTCTGAAGACAGATCATGAGGATGCTGGTCGGCGCTCTGACGTAGAAAGCATGTCTGGTCAGAATGGACCCAGGTAATGCTGCTGCAGTCACGCAGAATATGGAGCGCCTCCAGGGTCTTTGGAAAGCTTAGCGCAGAACCACGCCAGGGCATCGGCTGCAGCGCTTCAAAAGTACATGGTGGAACGAATCTTCAGTGTTCTCTCTGAGCATGGAACAGCTGGAGGTTGGAATGTTCCTGTTACTGCCCTTTTCACGTTCTGGCGTGCGAACTCTGTCTGCAACGCTTGGAATCCGAAATGCTGGAGAAGCAGACTGTTTCATGTTGACCAGAATGTTAGACGGCGCCGCTTCCCGCCTTAGAGGACCCTGACTTTGAAGAGGCCGGGTCTGCCGTTGCAGATCCGCCGCTCTTTTTTCTTCTTCTTTTAATGTTGTTCTCTGCCCCCAAAGTTGCGCCCGGCTTATGTTTACAAACCAGGAGAACCTTCTTTGAAGAGGATGCTGGCGACGCGACCTTTTATATAAGTTTTGTACTACGCCTGTGCCTAAGTTCTTCAATCCTCGGAACGCACATGCTAAGACTCTGGGGCCCCATGTTAGCTAAGTTCTTCACTTGGTGTTGGAGGAGTTAAAGAAGAGTTTTCGGAAAAGTGACTTTTGGCGCGCCTGTCAAAGTGCACAAAACTCTCTCTGGTTTTTTTGCACGGAAAGCCTCCCTGATGCATCAATTCCCATGGTCGGTAGGCGCAAAAAGCATGCAAAGGATTTCAGAGCCTTTCGGTTTCCTATCCGTCACAAAAGTCTCTCTGGAGATGTCCTGTTTCCTAAACAGTTTCCAACAATTATGAGTCAGCCCAGTAACATCTTGCAAGCCACCCATTCTTACTGTGGAAGAAATCCAGAACCTGCAAAAAATCGCCAAATCGTTCTCGCACGCCCTTCTTGCTAGAGAGCATTTCCCTCCAGCAGAAATTGACATGGCCTTCAGACAATCTTTGCTCAGACCATTCTCATCAGGTAACATCTTCCACTTGATGTTGTTATGCAAGTTTCTTTCTTCTGCCAAAGTTAAATGGATCGAAAGACCTGGCTTCATTTCAAGCTGACTGGCAACTGGTCCAGAAAATTCAAAAACACAACTTCAACACGCAGGTGCCTTTTCGTGGATTACTGCACAGTTTGAGAAGCAATTACTGAGAACAATTCCTTTGCCTTTGTCAGCTTTGCTACGCTTCAGCGCGAACGGGTTGGTTCTCACTACCTGGAAGAACAACAAGAAGCGAGCCTTCTCAGTGCCCTCTCTTCCATCTCCATCTGATCTTTGTGTTTGGAATGCTTGCTGGACTGTCAGAGTTCCATTCCACAGCGGAGCGGAACTTGAGCTATACCATATGGCTTCGGAGTGTACGAGCCACGGGGAAGGTCCATAGTTGAGCTTCCAGGCGCCCCTGAACCTTAAAACCGCCTATCTGAAGCTAATGCAAGTTGCAAAAGCATCTTCCAGCAACGAGAGCACATTTAGGTCTGTAGCTGGCTCCATGATGTTGCTGCCTGATAAGCCAAAAGCTTCTTGCAAAAGTGGTAATCGCAGCATCAATGCGGTGGTGCTGGAGCACGCGCAAAATCCAGATCAGAAAGTTTGAGAGCAGCGCGAGCAGAGCAGGCGCAATGGACATCTGTTTTGCAAGCTTACGCTTTGTGATGAACAATAGCGTTGATTCCACTGTTGTCCATATCTGAAGTGATCACGCCGCTGCATTCTCATCTGGATCTAGCGTCTTCACACAAGCTCAAGCTGCTTCCAAGAAGAGACGCATAGATCGTTGCTGGAGCTGTCCATCTATAAAATCTTTGCAAGGCCCTGTGCTCAGCATTTCTCAGATCGAGTGGGTGAAGAAGGTTGAATGGCAAAGCGTGGTGGCTGTTAAGTCTGAGTGCCGCTGGGATCCAATGGTCAATGTCAGCCGTGCTCTGTTGCTGGAAAATCTTTTCCAAAAGCAGGCCCGAGACAAGGCGTATCATCATGTCAGGCCAGAACGTGTGTAAGTAGCGGAACTAAAAGCAGAATCACTTTTCTACAGAGTGTTCTGCCTTGTATCTCAAGGCAGAACCTAAGACTCTGTCGTCAGTATCAAACAGTCCATGCGGTTACAAGCCAGACAAGCTTTCTCGATTAATCGTGCTGGATGTGCCTCTGAAGCCATGATCTTTTGGGCTGTTCCTGTTGACCTTTCGCCAGAAGCCTGTGGAAAACTGTGCCTTTCTTTTTGGCGCCCTGCGTTGCGGCGCGCTGCAAAGTTAACAGTAATTTGCTGCTCTGAAGTTGGGACCCATATCCGGATTTTCAGCATGCAACTTTAAGCTTTGCCTGTTGCCGCGCGTCTGCTTCATGCAGGACGCCGGCAACCAGAGGCCTGCTTTTGCAGCCACTCCACGGTCTTTTTCCGTTTCGGCCGTGAGCTCAAGCGCCAGGCTGACACGTTCGGACTTCCTTTGCCGAAGGAGGAGGGCTCGTGCAGGATCTCGGCCCACTGGGCTGTGTTCCCGCGCAGAGGAGGCTCGGCCGGCAGGAACTTGCCGCTTTTCTAGTTGGTGAGCGTGTCGCCAAGTCGGAGATCCATGCCCTAGAGCCTAGCCTAGGGCCTAGCCTAGACCCTAGCCAAGCTTAGGGCCTAGCCTAGGGCCTAGCCTAGGGCCTAGCCTAGGGCCTAGCTTAGGGCCTAAGGATCACGAAAATCCTACAATTCCCGAAAATCTCGAAAATCCCGAAAATTACGAAAATCACGAAAATCTTGGTGAAGGATCACTAGAATGGTAAGAAGAAGGAATCGCAGCAGCGATTCTGGAGAACTGCAGCGTTTTGAAAATCTTGTGCAATTGCTTTGCTTTAGTCGGAAACCGCCCGCAGCTGGCAGACCTTCTTCAAAGTTAGGCCAGCCCGCTTCCGGAGCTGCGGGGCAGCACGGGCCCTGGGCAACACGCCGCCGGCCGTAATTCTGTGCAGCTGCAAGGTTGCCAAGCAGCCCTTGTTCTAACTCGCTTGATTGGTTTGTGGACATCTCAAAAACGAAAGTGCCGACCAAGACACCTCCGGCAAGTAGCTTCACGTGGTCACCGAGTAGACGCAGGGACTTGCCTTCGCTTGGTGGCAAGGCCCCCTGGTCCGTCACAAGACCCAAGCATGGAGGCGTGCCCCCACAGCGGCCATGAGGCCTCCGTAACCTGCTGCCTGGTCGGCAGGAGCCAAGATCTTCTCCTTGCAGACCCTCGCTCTGCGCAACCTGCGTGTCTCACCTCTCAACCTGCATCTCCAAAACGCTGTTCACGCTGTCAGTCTCGAAGGTTGAGGCCTTGCTATGGTCCAAGGCGAGTCCTAGGTGAACGGCGGAGATGTTTCTTCGGTGCGGAATAACGCGACGCCGCACCACAACTCTCTCCGACACGCAGCGCTGAAAATGAGATCCAACGACCTAGAGCCTTGAAGCCCGGTACTGTCAACCCGCCGGGCTCTGGGACGGGGCAGATCTTCGATTTGGCCCAGGACAAGTTCATCCCCCCACACCATTGCTCCTTGTTGTGCTAGCTGCCGCTGTCTTAGGGCGACACTCGGCAGCGTGCCAAAACCCTGTGTTGTTTCATGTCGCTTTGGAGCCGTAGGGTAGTCCCCGGACGGCTAATTAAGTCTTAGCCTTAGTCGCATTAGTCTTTCGCTCAGCTACGTGGTGTTTTTAGCCTCTCAGGAAACGTTTTGCTGTATGGGAATGTTTTTTTCTTCATGCCTCAGTCAATCTGTTGCCTGCGTGAGTTAGTTAGTTTGAGTGTTGGGAAGCTTTCGATCTCGTGTGCCCGTCGCTCAACGCGCGCTTGAGTGTCAGTGTGACCTGCGGAGCGAAAAGGGTCGGTGTCCGAGTGTGTAAGGCAGCACAGCTCGCAGAGCTGAAGACCTTGAAGCAACTTTGTTCCCCACCGTCGCAGTGGGGTGTTTAGATCTCAAAAGTCTATGATGTCCTTGCCCTCCGCGCGGAACGTGGCTGCAGTGCAGAATGGCAACGCGTCCCTGAAAATGCCCAACTGCAGAGTATCCCTGAAGTGCCCAACCGCAAAATATCCCCAGTGCCCAACCCCGGAATTTCCCTGCAGTGCCCAACCGCTGAGTATCCCTGCAGTGCCCAACCGCAGATTATCCTTGCAATGCCCCCGCTCCCAACCGCAGAGTATCCCTGCAGTGCCCAGCCGCAAGGTATTCCTGCAGGGCCCAACCACCAAATATCCCTGCAACCCCAAATTGCAGAGTATCCCTGCAGTGCCCAACCGCAGATTATTTCTGCAGTGCCCAACCACCAAGTATCCCTGCAGTGCTGAACGGCAACATACGGAACTGCAAATTATCCCTGCAGTGCCCAATCGATGAGTCTCCTTGCAGTGCCCAGCCACAAAGTATCCTTGCAATGCACAACTGCAAAGTATCCCTGCAGTGCCCAACCACCAAGCATCCCTGCAGTGCCAACCGCAGATTATTTTTGCGGTGCCCAACCACCAAGTATCCCTGCAGTGCTCAACCTCAACGTGGCCCTGCAGTGCGTGCACCCGCAGGGTATCCTTGCAATGCCCAACCACCAGGTATCCGTGCACTGCGCAACCGCAGAGTATCCCTGCAGTGCCCAACCGCAGAGTATTCCTGCAGTGCCCAACAACAGTACAGTACTGACCAACAGCAAATGGAGGGCAGTTCTGCAGCTCCCGACAGCAGAGTAGGCAACGTATCTCTGCGCTGCCCAGATGCAAGGTATCCCTGCAGTGCGCTACCGCCAAGTACCCCTGCAACGAAACAGCAACCGGAGAAGAGAGTATTCTTGCAGCTACCAACAGCAGAGTATCCCTGCAGTGCACAACCCCTGCATTGTTCATGGCAACGTATCCCTGCAGTGCCCAACCACCAAGAATCCCTGCAGTGCGCGACCGCAGAATATCCCTGCAGTGCCCAACCGCAGAGTAGCCTTGAACAGCAACCGGAAGGTATTCCCGCAGCGCCCGACAGCAGAATATCCCTGCAGGTACCAACCCCACAGTACCCCTGTGGTGCCCATGGCAACGTATCCCTGCGCTGCCCAGATGCAAGGTATCCCTGCAGTGCGCAACCACCAAGTATCCCTGTAGTGAAACAGCAACCGGAGAAGAGAGTATTCCTGCAGCGACCAAGAGTCGAGTCGAGCCCTGATCGCCCGAAGGCGTCCCTTTGAGGGTACAGGTGAGACGAACATGTGTGCAACTACAATGCGACAGTGCGCATCACTCAAAGGTGCTGCTATTCATTGTCCCATGATGAACCGGCAGAACTCATCTCGCGCTTGGTGCCGCATTTGGCCTTGTGAAGCTGCTGTTGCCCAATCGCACCAGCGCTTGAAGCGTGCAAATTTTTCCAAGCACGTTGTCCACGTGGTGCGGGGTCTACCCGGAGCAAATCTCCCCATTGGCCGCCATTCTAGTGCCCGCTTTATCCACCTTCCACAGGGTAGACTTGCCACATGCATTGCAAAATGCCAATGGGAGCGTAGACGTAGACAGACTTCTCCCCAAGTTGGGCGGCTTAAAGCTTCCCAATGATGTAACGCTTTCACATTCCACAGATGCAGTATTTGGTGCCACGGCATGTTCCAATCAATACCCGCAGGTGGGCCTACAATTCGACGCAAAAATGTTCTGAAAGCCACGTCGTACTGTCGAATGTCAGCTTGGAAGATAGCCCTGTGGCCCACCGCAAAACATGCCACAGGAGTAACCACTGCATCGAAAAACCGGAGTCGCTGCGTCAGAGAAATGTTTCGATCACACAGGATGTCCTTGTTTGCAAAAATGCTCTGGATGCGGCCTGCAAATGAAAATCCACATCAACGGATGTTGCTCCCGATCCGCGACATGACAACATACATCCCAACCATTTATGTGAGTCATCTGGGGATAGGATGTCAACAACATGGCCAGAAAGGGTGAGCAGCCGTGAAGGGGGTTGTGCTTCAGTGGTCAGGACTTTGGTTTTCGTCGCATTCAAGCATAAACCAACATGCGAACAACATCGTACCAATTCATCTAACAAAACAGCGGCATCTCGCGCTGATTTCGCAAATAACAAGAGGTCGTCAGCAAATCTGAGATCCAACAATGCCGGTAACCCATCACCAAAATCAAGACCCAGAGACTCGACTGATTGCCTCCAAATAGCGAGCGCAGCTTGAAGAACAGCGCAGAACAATCGTGGACTCAGGACGCAACCTTGACGAACCCCGCCAAATATATTGAACCAACGACTCATGTTGGAATCACCACGGACAGCGCCCTCTTGACCATGGTATAACGTTTGCAAAAGCCAAACCAGATGTTCAGATACCCCCTGACTCCGCAAAGCAGACCAGAGTGCAGACCATTCCACTCGATCAAACGCCTTGGAAAAATCGACGCTTACAATCCAAAGCGGGATGTTTGCTGCCAGTGTCTTATCCAACACAAGGTTAGCCGTAACCAGGTGCTCTTCAATGCGGCGCCCAGGTCTGAAACCATGCTGCTCTTCAGGTTGCGCAGCATCCAACACGTCTTCAACACGCCCAAGGACCATACGGGCAAATAGTTTGTACATCATTCGGACATTGGCAATCGGTCTGAAGTCCAAAGTAGTAACAGCTTTCGTCTTTTTGGCGGCATAGTGAAAATGGTTTTCCGCCAAGTTGCTGGGACATTGCCCTGGGACAAAAACGTATTGAACACATCTAGCACCAGTGTGAGGACGTCCTCAGGGGCATGTTTGAGTAATTCAATAACCAAACCGACTTCATCAGCTGCTTTCCCATCTTTCAAGCGGCAAATTGCACTCTGTAACTCCTCCATTGACCAAGGTAGCTCATCCAAAACGGCAGGTCTACTGGGTGAAGGCGGGTTGCCTGCAAAAAGAGCTTCCAAATCAGCTGCAAACTCATCGGGGGAGGCTGGAGAGGCAGTTTTTTACCAGCAAACGAAGACATCATCTGTTGTACACTTGCCCCACTCGCACCGCGGTTCAAAAGCCGTGTCAAAACCGAAGTCTTCCAGCTACGTACTTCCTGGCGGTGGAGCCGGAAAATTTCCAAACTCAAAGATTTGCGATCATGTTCATTTTGCGCATCACGTCTTTGTTGACGCAAGTGTTGCAACTCAGGTGACGGTGAAAATTTTGGACGGTCACGACTGCAATGACCAGCCTGCAGACCAGCTGTGTGCAACATGGCCTCAATTGTTTCTATGCTTGGGGAGGGGTTTTGGTCAATCAAAAGCGCAAGCTGCGAATGATATTGGCTCGGATTTTGAGCATCATCCAAAATGGGCCGCCGCCCTTTCAATCCCTTGTGAGGCCGCTGGCGCCGCAGAGGCTTGGACACAATCATTTCAACCAATGAATGTACACAACGATGGTCAACCCCTGTTGCGATAGAGAAATCGTTCCAAGTCAAAATTGGGCTCAACCTCACATCGCAAATGAGGAAATCGATTTGAACGAGGCTGCCGTCAAATGCTCGTTTGCAGCTCCAACTATCTTGCGCAGGTAGTCTTGCAGCAAGCCGGCTAACAATGTGGAACTGGTGTTCCAGCGCCCATCTTGGTGCCCCTTTCATTCCGAACGTCGGAACCCCAAGAACCAAGCAATCCAACATCATCTTGTGGTAACGTCGCTCCGATGTGTGCATTAAAATCCCCGCCCAGTGTTGAAACGGCTGCAGAAGTATTGCTGTTAGCCAACATCAAATCCAGGACATCATAAAGCTCGCCCACTTCATCATTTTGGTCCCAGCTGGTTGGAAAGTAACATGAATATGCATGAAATGTGCGGCCATGAAATGAAAACTGCACCATGCACAATCGAGCAGATATCGCAAAGAAATGGATATCGGAAATCAAGTTGCAAAAGTCCGGAGAAATGTAAATTCCGACACCGTGGCATGCAAATCCACCACTGAGGTCAAGTTTGCCTTTGCAAGGCGTCTCGAAAACTTCATGCAAATCTGATCGCCGAGTTTCGGAAATGAAAACCAAATCGTGCTCACCGGCATCCAGCTCCGCTAGGCAATCCTCAAACCGCGTGGCAGCCCGCGTGCTCTGTACATTCTTAGTGGCAATATGCATGTGAACCGTGAAGGATGTGGTCGCGGACATTGCACGCTTGTAGGAGGCAAGCCCTCCATGGTGCCCTGCCGCAATGCGAGAAAATTTGACGTGTTGGGCCTTCTGAAAAACGACTGAATCCTACTCCAAGTCCTCTGTAGAATCAGCGATGGCATCACGAACTTGCTGGCTCATTGGGCAATTTGGAGCTGACCATTCAACAACACCATCTTCTGCCACGAATGCTGCGTGAACAAGCTGCCCACCATGTCGGACGGAAACCTTGTAGCTTCGATAGTTCACCCAGACATTACGAGGCTCGATGTTGTCCAACTCAATGGAAAACTTCTTGATTTTGCCCAAAATCTTTCCCCGCTTTCTTTCGGAAGCGGACTTGTTTTCAGCCGCCCAAACTTTGTGTTGTCGCATGCCCTCATGTCTTTTCTGGGCACTTACAAACTTCTGTAGCTTCTCCTGTGAGGTAAATTGCGCGAAAGCAACAACAGGATCCGGACTTGTGGTGTACACATCCAAAAGGCCCTCAGCTTGAGCAAGAACATCCTTTAGAAGATTCTCTGCCTGGCCTGCGTCCGCACGACCGAATCCACCAATGACTGCGACTGTTTTGTCGACATCATCGCTGTTGGTGGATGCTTGTGGCGCTGTTTCCAGTCGAGCTACCCGCTGTTCCAGCTCTTTTCGAGCCGCGCTTTCTTGATGCAATTCGTCCCGGAGATGAGTGAAAGAGGACTCAAATCTGGAGGATATGGATTGCTCGAAGCCAGACAACTCTTCACGTATGATGGCACGGAACGCGGCTATAGAGGCCGCACTCATTTCAAGATGGGTCGCTCCGGCACTGCTGGCTGCGTTTGGCTGCTTTTCTAACATCAAGGGATTGGAGCTGGGCTCCTTCGGCCTCTGCCGTGCCCGATTTTGAGCTTCTCGGTCAGGGGTGCCTTCTTGCGCACCACGCTTTGAGGCTCCAGGCATGTCTGAATCCTTGAATTTCAGGTACCCCTTGTCAAAGTCGGTGCTAAGATCAGACCACGATGCCCCCAGAGAAGAAGCCTGTCCGGCTGTATCAGCTGTCTTGTACTTTTCATATCGCTCCCAGGATTTAGACCCCGGCTTTTTGGGGTTGTCCATTTGGAAGGCGATGGGAGTTTCGGCTGATTTCAAGCGTGCTGTTTGCTCGTCTGACAGCGGCATGACGTGAACTGCCCCCGGCCCCTACAACACAAAGTGGCTTGAGCCTTGGCTCCTGCAGCGACCAACAGCAGAGTATCCCTGCAATGCGCCACCCCTGCATTGCCAATGGCCGGCAGTGCCCAGTCCCACAGTATTTTTGCAGTGCTCGATGGCAACGCGTGCTTGTCGTGCCCAGCCCTTGCAATGCCGAAACGCTCAGCATTTGCCCCTGCGCTGCCAAACTGCAATATTCCTGCAGTGCAAGGAAAACGGGCTCGGGAGAGGCAGGGAAACATTACATTTCTTCCTCACGCTTCGGGGCTCAACGGCGGTGTGCGCTGCACCGTGCGCGAATTGAGCGGGAAGCCGTGTATTTCCGATGTTCTCAAACTTGCTGTGTTGTGGCTTGCCGTTCATGCTTCCAAGTTCCCGCTGTTGGGGCTGAGGGTGCGGCCCAGTGCGTCGCTCCTCCCAGGGTTACGGCCACGCAGGTAGAGAGGCCCAATCAGTGAGCACTGTCATTCTTGGACTTTCTTCCGCCTTGGACTACCGCATCCTGCCGCGGGTTGCCTTGGACTAGGGCTTCCTGCCACGCCCTGCGCTGGGACCGCGGATTGGCCTAAAAAGGTGCGAAGAAAAACAAAAAAAATTACCCAGTGTTGTGGCACCCCAAGTGACTCACTTCACGAGATTTGTGTCTTTGCCGCGAGATGAGTATGTGCAGCGTGTGCAATCGATGATTGACTCTGGAGTGTTTGGAGCCATCGGCCGTGGAACTTTGCGAATTGAAGGTCCGACATCGTGGTGTATGGTTGCGTGATCCCCTCAGGTACTACAGGGTCTGGAATCCACGGACCCCCCGTCCAGCAAGCCCAGGGTCTACAATCAGGGGCTTTTTGATATTAGACCTTTGTCCTCTGTTGGGATTCTAGACCCTCTAACTTGTGCTCCTAAGATTTGGCCACGAATTCTTCGCGTTCTGACCAAGGGGCTACCGCAACATGTTTTTGCAAAAAAAAATCACCTTAAAGTGAGGGCAAAACAAAATGAAATGTCTTCTGCATATTGAGGATGCTTCTCAAATAACAGTTTATCGGGTTGAGGCTCTTGGGTGTATTTGTGCGCGGCCTCCCTCAAATTTGTTTCTTTCATGCTACAGTGCGCAAGCGTGCCCCGCAAAAGATGCTTTACAATAATAATCATGAGATGGTACCCGTGTTGTGCAGCGCTTGGACATCTCACTGTC
>CAJNIZ010011271.1:0-11148 GCA_905231905.1 Symbiodinium pilosum | reverse complement strand
TCCAATGAAAAATGCCTGAAAGTCCTGCGCCTGCCAGCAAAATTGCAAGCCTGAAGCCACCTCAAAGTGCGCGTTTACAGGTCTCTGGAGGGTATAACAAGGATGACAGTATTGGGGTGTACTTTGGGGTCCCCCTTACTTAGGGAAACCAACACATGTACTATTGTCACGGTTTAAACTTATGAAACTTTAAGAAAAATGCTGGCTATGGTTTCTATTGCATCTTCACGTGCTGGTGCGGGATGGGGGGTTTCTGTAGTACGTACGTATGGTGCGTATGGAGGGTACGCACAATATTCTGGTACGTACGGATGGTACGTAGGAGGGTACGCGCAATGCAGACGGTACGCACTTATGGTACGTATGGAGGGTACGCAGAGAATTTAGGAAGGCTTGCAGGTTCCGGGTCCCAATCAGTAGACGGGGAATCGCGTGCAAGTAGATGTGGAGTCGCGTGCAATATTTTGTCAGGTAGCCCAAGGCTCAATCAGCCTATGGGGTTTGCGTTGCAGTCACAATCTGCGAACTGTTACAGTCGTCACAGTCTGAATTGCAGTGCATCTACCATCCATCAGAACCTTTCCTCCTGCATCGTGCAAATACATTTGACGGACTTGGGAGCTCAAACTTCATCAGTTTCATCCTGTTGATGCCACAATCGCAGTGCATGACAGTCTACAGGCTATGCCTGTGATTCCTGTGATAATACAATAATCAAAAGGAACAGGCCCATGGTGCGCCATGCCAACAGAGATGTTGTGGCACGACGTGAGGGTCCACAGCCCGTTGCTGCAGTGTTGTGTCGCAACTTGTGCGCCTTCGCTGCCGCTGCTGAGCGGGATCGACCTGCGCGTCCACGGCATACACGCTTCAGTGCTTGTGCACTCGCGCGAGCAGGCGCGCAGGGTTGAATTAGTTGAATTGAGACTCTGATCCTAAGGCAGATTCGTTTAGACAAGTAGAATCGCTGTTGCAGAACGAGCCGTAATATCCAAATCTGGTTGCCTTCGCAGGCAAGCAAAAAAAAAATCATGGAGAGGAAGGTTGATGGCTTCTTTGTTCGGACCAGGCCGGCGCAGAACCCAAACGGTTTGTTGATCATCATGTCGTAAACGCAAATAATTACTTATTTGATATTTTATATTATATATTAATATTATTTCATAGAGTCAGAGTAAAAGGTATACTCATTTATGACGTGTGTTACTGTGTTACTGTATTATACGAAATCATATCATATTAATTCAACTCATATCAATATTAGCATATAGCATATTGGTAATTTTCCCATGAATTTTAGATCTCATAGAGTCTCAATAATAATAATTATAATTTATAATAGTAATAATAGTTCATAATTCATAATTCATAATTTCATAATGATAGCCTGATCGCTTGAGTTGCAATAGCGAGCAGTCCTGGTTTGAAGGAGTCAGATCAAGCGGGTCAACGAAGAATTCGTGGTGCGGAGGGCTGACACGCTGCAGCTAGATGAGACTGGAGGGGGGCGAAAGCGCAAATTGGATGGGACGGTGAAAGGGCGAGGCCTGATCAGTGATTGATTAGATTTTGTTGCCATCAACTCATCCGAGTTTGTAGTGGCAGAGCTTCGGTGGCTGACGATGCTGATGTATAACTGTATAACTGTATAACTTGTATAATGTATATATTATAAAATAAAGTATATTGACAGGTCAATATAGGTCATGGACTTCATCAGCCATACTACGTGTCTCGCTGGATGCCTGGTGAAACCCGTTTCATATTTCTTGCTTTATCAGCGTCTGTGTACTTAGGCTTGGGAGATCTACAGCCAAGATCATCAAGATGGGAAAGAATGGGCCGTGCCTGCCCAAACTTGCAAGCAAGTCGCCAACTATGTGATATCCCCAGTTGTTCGCGCATTGGCTCTTCCACTTCCTGATTTCCTGGGCTTGTGTATTTCGGGCGTTGAGGGCTAGGCTGGGACCGCTAGCAGTAGCAACTCAGGTTCAGCTTGAATTCAATGGCCTTCTGGATGGGGTGTGGCACGGACTCCATAACGAAGGCGGCCGGCTGACTTGTGTTTCAAGGCCCACATACTTGATGATCTTGTCGTGTTCAGGCCCGGCATGCAGTTTGCAACTTCTACCTCACGAGCCAGAAGACAGGATTCCAGAAGCTTGTGGATGAGGACCGGGCCCATTGTAGTTTGAGTTACCTAAACGTTTCGGAGCTGTAGGATACTGATGCCACACTGGCCTTCCATATGGAGTTCGATGAGACAGGGCAACTTCTGCGACTGAAAAATTCGGTGTGCGAAACCAATACTACGATGGCTGTTTTGGCAGGGAGCTTGGATGTCAATTTCTGCTCTGGCGTCGATGGTCCCCTTAGGCCCTTAGCCTCGAGGTCTCTCGATCTACTTTGTTGGTTGCGAACAAGAACGGCCAGCGTGTAAATTGCAAGTTCGTGGGGCACTTGGCAATTTGTTTCACCCCAGTTGACGCTCGACAGTTAACCAAGAGTCCAGGCATTCCAGGGTCCTTTTGTTCTTAAGTTAAGGTCATCAACCCCCCTGCGGTGCTGCGACGAAAGACAGCAGCTGCCCTGTGGTGCGCGATCGAATCCAAGCAGCCCCTGCCACCACTGAGCGACTTGGCGCTCAATAGCAACTGAATTGACGGTTGAGGCAGCATTAACATCACACACACACACCCAGGTCTTGCGGACAAGTGCAGGGTCGCCATGTTGATCTTTGTTTGCGACAGCGCTTCGGCAAACACTTGTATGGTCCGAAACGTCGGGGATGTAGCCCCGGACAATATGCTGGCGGGCCTGGCTCGTTTGACAGTGGCTGTGGTTTCACTGGTTTCTGTCAATGAGTCATGGAATTCGGGTCATCGGACATCAATAGCAACAGCCACACCACGACAACCTCCATGAAGACACAAGTACCCGGGCCTGGGGCGCTTGCAGCCTTAAGCTCATCCAGGCTCCATGCTTTGATTACCAACTGTCGTTGATTATCGTTGCAAACTGGCTGGAGTGATGAACTGATAATCAGTGACAGGTGCTCAAGCAACCTTGCATGGTGTTGGCAGCTCAGCTGTTGGCTGTTGGTAATTTAACTGTTGAGCCAGCATCCGCCAGGCATCAGGCCAATCTGACCACGGAGATTCTTTGGAAAACTCTGGGCATACTTCCGGATTTGCTGTGGCCTCAGTTTTTGCAGTAAAATGTGCTAACAGGTGCGGAGGCCTTATTTGGCTGAATCAATTTGAGGTTCTGCTTCGCATCGATTCTCTCTCAAGGCAGCCTCTTCTATGAACTCTTGGCTCAGTGCAAACGGATTATTGACACCAAGCTCATCATCAAATATGATCCGTGCAACCCTTAGCACCTAGCTTGGTCAAAAGATTCAGAAGGTTGTCTTCAGAGTCCATCAACCTCATTTATTGCTTAAGTTTTCTACTTGAGGCCATCAACTGAGCATCAAGTATATGCTCGAAGTGTCCTGGAGCAGGCCAAGAAGGCTAGCCACAAGCTCAGCTTCTCCCAACTTCAAAACCCGATATCCACTTGAAACGAAGCTTGAACAAGGTCCCCGGCCTCAGCACGCAGGATCTGAACGTGAACAGCGAAGGCATGACGCGGAGGTTTTGTTGTCGATGGCCAATGGAGTTAGGACCCTAGCTTCATATCTAGAAGGATCCACTCAAAAGTAAGATGCAGGTAAACATTGTTGCTCTTCAGGATTGGCGGCAGGAAGATCTCGTTCACCACTGCAAGTTTGGATGCTGCTCTGGGAGGGCAGAGTCTTGTAGAGGACTCAGCTGTATGTCCCCGCATTAGCGTGGCCTCGGCCGCGTAGTGCAGGATGAACCCACGGTGCCAAGGTCTATAGTCTATAGTCTATAGTATAGTCTATAGTATATAGTACAAGATTTATAAATTACAAATATGGTATATAGTATATAGTATATATAGTATACAGTATATAGTAGTCTATAGTCTATAGTAATAGACTATAGCCGATAGCCTATAGCTTTAGTATTCTTAGTGTGTTATAGTTTAGTTAGTTTATATTATGATAGTTTGTATTAAAAATATGATGAATAATTTGGATGATATACGGCGGTATATGTGTATACTGTATATGTGCCCGGATGTATGGGAATGAATGACAGTAAGGACCGATGATTATTCATTATGAACCAAGCGACCACTTGAATCCACTTGAACTCAGATTACATAATGTCTTCCAGGTGCAAAATTGTGGTGCGCTATTCTCGATGTAGTCTTCTGCGGGCGACCTCCGATCCCGGTGATCAGCCGATGGCTAAGCTGCGGGGCAACGGCTCGATTCCTTATGCGAAGTTCTCAGTTTTCCGACAGGTTTCCTGTGTCCCAGTTACCAGCACGTTCTATCGGACATCTGGTGACCAGGTTGGCAGTTGGACTTCATGGCCTACAAAGGCAAGGGTGGTCTCGACTCTTTGGACAGGCTGGGGGCACACTGCTACAGTCCAAGTCAGCTAGGAGCTTGCGGTGTTGGTGCTGTAGTGTTGGTGGTGGCGGTTGTGATAGTGGTGGCGGCCATCGGCGGCGTGGTGGCTGCGGCTGCGGTGGCTGCAGCGGTGGTTGCTGTGGCTGGGGTCATTCGTGCTCCAACATCATGGTGGCGTAGGTAGGTGGTGGTGGTGTCAGTTGGCGGCGGTGATGGTGGCTGTTGCTGCAACTACTGCTTCTTCTGGCCGATGCTGATGTTATTGTGACATTGTGACTCTGTGACGGTTAAGCTGAACCATCGACCGTGTTGGTATGTTGCTGATACAATTGCCGGGGACTAGAATTTTCTGGCGGTTATTTGTTGAAGTTCAGTCCAACCATCTAGTGTTTTTCGTGATTCTGACTCAGGTATATAAGCGTTCCATTGGTGTGCTCGTGTTTGGACGTAACCCCACCTCGCCCACACCCCCTCCTCCCCAAACAGCCGCGCCACACAACGCACAGATGATTGTGAGCTCTAACAATCTATAATATTAATATCAATACTATTACTAATACTAAGTAATACTACTATACTGGACTATACTATCGCTATTCACTATTCTATTTCTGTTTCTATTTATTCGCTCTGTGCTTCCACGAATGTACCGCGACAAGTCAACAACGGACAATCTCAGCTGTGTTCTGCTGCATGTATGGTGACGCAATCCCTTAGTGAGTGATTGCGTGGTACTGGCAGGCCAAGGAGTCTGTTGCAGATCTCAACGCAAACAGCGACCAGGATGAATATCGTCGGGTGCAGCGAACCCGTGCGCGCAAGGTATCGGCAATGTTGGAGCGGAAGAACTCACTTCCGAAGCTGATGATTGCATCTGTCCTTCTTTCTCCGGTGGAGAAGGTTATGTTGCTCGGCTGGCAAGAAGGGGAAAGTGGGCCTGATTGACTTTGCTGCGCTTCTTTGATGTGAGTGCGGACTGAGTACTGAAAGGTACCATCTCTTCAAGGATTCAGCAAATCACCAGTGGCTGGACGATTCTGACATGGCCAGGCTACCTGCTGTGGAGATGATTTCGAGCATCAGGTCCTTGCCGCCGCAGATTGTTTACGTGAGTGAGTGAGTGTATCACAGATTAGGTCCCATAATAATTGGGTCATTCAAGGAAATTCTGGACCAGGCTGCCCAGGCTGCCTAGTTCCCTAGTACGATGTGTTTTGAACGAATCAGCCCCGTTGCCAGGATCCATGCGTTATTGACATGTGCTGTGATTCATGGGAGTGTGTCTCGCTGCGAGTCATCAGTCATCAAGAAAGCCTGCGTCGGAATGCAAGCTTGCGTGAACTCACGTGTGTCCGTGTGTGCGTGCCTGTGTGTGTGGTCGCAAGCATCGAGTGAGGTCACCCGCAGCATGCGCAGTTCGAGAATATGTTGACTTGGCAACGCAGCCGACGCCTGTACTTCTTGAAGGTCACCCTCCGTGTGTGGGTGTGTGTGTGTGTGCGTGTGTATTGATGTCTTGATTTGATCATGCAGCGGAATAAGAATATAATATAATGAATGGGCTTCCTGGACCGTGAGAGAGGACTGGAAGAGGAGGGGGTGGAGATGGCGAATTTTGGCCTCTTTTCCGTCATGGCTCAGACCTGGCACCGGCTGGTGTTGCCGTTCAAGGTCAGCGATTTGCGACAAGTTGCGGTCGTGGTTGCAGACTGCATAAAATTTGCTTATTGCGCCGCTGCTGATTTTCTGGCCAAGGCATGGCCAATGCAATTGGGCAAGCTTCTTGACAGCAACCTGAACGCAGCAGAAAGAAGTGTTGTTGCAGAGAAGTTTTGTAATGCAAATACGTGTTGCCTGGATCCTTACTACTCCGCAAAGCTTCGATCCTTCATGCAGGCAGGGGCTGTAAGCCGTTTGTCTGAGGTCTTGCAGCTTTAGAGGTCAGTGACAGTGGTGGAAGATGGCCTGGTAGATTCTTGCGCAGGCGAATGGCTATGGCCCCAGAAGTCTTCTCCCGGGAGGGGTCCTGGCAAATGCTGTTGGGGCCTTACGCGTTACACCTTAGTTAGTAACGATTGATTCCTCGGTTGCCTTACTTAGGCTGGCTCGGACTTGTCTGGTCATGCGGTCAGCAAGCATCTGGGTCTAAGGTCAAAACTTTGCACATGAGAAAGCTAATCAATTCCGAAATTGAATGCAACTTCGCGAGAGCTGCGTCGCAACGGGCGTGCCTTGACCTGACTGGGGCGGCTTGTGTGTGTGTGTGTTCGTGTGCATCTCCATGGCTCCTGCCTTGCAGGGCCACCCGCGGACGAGGACACGGAATTTTGAGCATGGCGCAGTGCTGAGCAAATACGCTAAGCCACCATCGTGTGCAACTCTTGTGGAACTTTGTGTGACCCAGGTTGGAAAGTTTGTGCTTACCGAGCTGCAGAAAGAGCATCAGCAACATCAATTGCGCAAGGCCAAGCAGCAAATCAGAGATGCTGACACAGGCAAGACTTCCCACTTTGAGACCCGAGACTTCTGATTCAAATCCCAAGACAACAGTCAATGCTCTTTTTTGCCAGGAGATGGGGCCGAAGTCGTGGCCGGTCATATCGGCGAACTTGATTCAACGAAGAAGAAGAGCTACAACGGTTTCAGTCTCTTTGTGGCTAAGTGCCTTGCTGACAAGGCCTTGCAACTTGCCTCTGTGTGTGTGTCACTGTGTGTCTGTCATCTGTGGGAATTTTTTTTGGCGCGCAGGTGACAATGCCAGGGGAGACGGCAAACCAATGCAGAATTCGTGTGTGGAAGGAAGCAAAAGACCGCTGGAAGGATGATGATGATCTAAGACAGGCTGCCTGCGTGAAGGGTCCGGAAAGCTAAGGTAAGGGATCCTGCGTAGTTGAGTCGACCTTTGTTAAGATTCTGGGGTCGGGCCCCATACGAATCAACCGGCTTGTTTGCCCTTGCCCTTACCCCAGGCCCTACGTTGCTCAGCAGGTAGTCAGAATGCAGTCGCACGGTAGTTGCCAATTCGGTTTGGAGGGTTTAGGCGGTTTAGGCGGTTTAGGACAAGTTCAGGGCTTGGGGCTAGGGTTTAGGGGCCAGGGGTTTTAAGAGTTTAGGGAGTTTAGGGGCATCAGCAGCAAGGCAGCAGGAAGGCGGCAGTGGCAGCAGCAGGGCAGCAGCAGCAGCAGCAGCAGCAGCAGCAGCAGCAAGGCGGCAGTGGCAGCAGCAGGGCAGCAGCGCAGCAGCAGCAGCAGCAGCAGCAGCAGCAGCAACGCAGCAGCAGCAATGCAGCAGCAGCAACGCAGCAGCAGCAGCAGCAGCAGCAGCAATGCAGCAAGGCGGCAGCAGCAGCAGCAACAGCAGCAGCAGCAGCAGCAGCAATGCAGCAAGGCGGCAGCAGCAGCAGCAGCAGCAGCAATGCAGCAAGGCAGCAGCAGCAGCAAGGCAGCAAGGCAGCAAGGCAGCAAGGCAGCAGCAGCAACGCAGCAAGGCAGCAACAGCAATGCAGTAGCAGCAGCACCAGCAGCAGCAGGCCCTAGTTCTATTTACTAGTTCTATTTGTTTTTCTCAGTCCTACCATTTTCGCATTAATTTCATGAGCTGTTCAGCTGTTGTACACTACTGTACTGTAGTACACTTAGACTGTCTAAGAGTCTGAGTCTAAGACTTACATGTGTTTCGAATTCCGAAGCAGATTGAGATTACGGTGAGATTGCTACGCGTCACATTGTACTCTGGACTCTACCATGGCCCTACACCCTAGAGAGTCTTCAGATCCTACAATCCCAGTAAGAGGAGAGCCACCGCTGATGCCTTGCTGCCGCTGCTGCTGCCTTGCTGCCTTGCTGCCTTGCTGCTGCTGCTGCTGCTGCTGCTGCTGCTGCTGCTTCTGCTGGCTGTTGTTTCTGACGCAACACGCTCTACCGGCCAGGCGATGTCCCAGAAAGCAAAGCAGATGAACCAGATTGATTCCCAGGCGCTGGCTGCTCGTGGTGAGAGTGAGGACAGAGTTGCGGTGCATGATGCTGGCCGCGCTGGCTGGACAACGTTCGATATGGCATGTCTTGCAGATGAGCATTATGCAGTTTCAGAGAAGATGGTGGATCAGTGTCGCGCAACGTATGAGGGTAATTGGATATTGGACAATGACCAACAGTTCCTGAATCAGCACGGGTCTTTGATTGAAGCTGCAACTACAGGGGAGGATTCAGAAGATGAAGCAGAACCTCGTGAATCTCATTGCCAGGCAAAGTTTTGCCCAGGTATTTGTGCAAAGGACGTGGCTGCGGTGCAGCGGCGGTTCGATCTTCTCAAAGGACAGTGTGTAGCGCTGCTGAGGTATTTGAGATCTGTGAGGCGTGAGCAAGGCTTTGTGCCAAAGCACGGTCTGCTCATGGTGAAACATGCTGGCAGTGATATTCCCGAGCTCCATTTAATGGCACGTGTGGCATTTAGTCCCTTCGACTTTACAGCAGTGGAGCTGAAACCAAAGCTGGATTCAGATGGGGTGTTGCTCGCAGATATCCAAATGTTGGGTGGGACGGCTGTAATGAGACCCATGGCTCAGTTGCTTCTTGAGTTGGCAGGTCGTGCAGCGATTACGCTACACTCAGCCGAGTACAAAACACTTTCGTTAGGATCGATCATGGTTGTTGGGAGTTCAGAACAGGCGTTGATCAGTCTGCAAGACGCAGGCCTTGCCGGCAACCGACAGCAGGAAGATGCTGCTGGTTCCAGTGGCAGTGAGGACGAGGCGATGCTGATGCTGGAAAAGAGAGCATCGCTGCTCAAACGAGCGATGGGTGTGGGGCGGCGGCAGGCAGGCCAACAAGGACAGAAAACAAAGCGCCAGCCGGGCGCCGCGCGGCAGGCTTCAAGCGACCGACGAGCAATCAAGCAGGCACCAGCTACCGCTGATTCGCAACACGAGCAGGCAATTGCTGAGGAATGGGCATCCATGACTGAGCATCGTCTTGGGGATGGAGCGCGTTCCTCAAGTTCAAGTTCGTCCTCCGCACCGAATGCGGCTGCGAATGTTCAGCCAGCTCGCCCTCAGCAATTCCGTCCTTGGAAAGATGACAATGGACACCGCCTGTCTGAAGTAGAGTCCAGATATTTGTAAATTGCAATTATTGCAAATTGTACTACTGTCATCTACCGTCTACTGTCCTGTGCCTGTATCTGTATCTTATCGACTAGTCATACTTCGCAGTGTAACACAATCCCACCTCCCACCCACTAACCGTGTGCGCAGGACAGTGCTTCGTCATGGTTATTGGACAGGATGGTCAGCCGAAGCAGAAACATCTGGGCCGCTTGAGAGCAACAACCTCCCTTATTTCGCTCGCTTTATTTTGTGTCCCTGAGTCCCCGACAACAAAGCCAGCCGCCAGCGTTGCTCTCTTTTCTGCCCACTCTCTTTGTTGACATTTGCGAAACAAAACAAATCCTAATTGCCCTGACTCCCACTGAGGTCGCATTACCGAGATGAGACCAGGGACGGCGTCGCATGCCGTGAGTGTCCGTTGCAGCTGCGTGGTGAGTGTAAGAACGAAATTTGGTATGCTGGGTCCATTGGGTTTGGGACCGGAAAGGTTATGATTCTTCACACTGTGAGTCAGATCATCGCACGACTCAAGAGTGCATGTCCCGTAGTAACAGTTCATGAATTCACGGGGCTCATTCACATTCACGGTCACGGTCACGTGTCGAATTGATACCCTTCAACCCCGCTTGGTTTGCTGAGGCTGTCACAGCAAATGCTGTAAACTGCTGGCCGTCAAAAATCTTCAAGATGATTGCGAGAATGATATGCTGGCCTGGCTTGAGGCCGGGGTTTCGATTGCAGATCGTTCAGCCTCCGCTGAGCACTTGCAGATGCAACCCAGCTGAATCTAGCTGTATTATATTAGCTGTATTGTGCATTCGTGTCACTGGTGGATACTGGTGGTACCTGGTGCATGTGGTTGTGAGTTGTGGTGTTGGTGTGGCTCCTTCCAAGGTTTGCGTCATTTGTTAAGCTGCGATAGCTATCATGTGCGGGATAGCTGAGCTGAGCTGTATCTTGTGGCGGGGTGAGAAGAAAAACCCCTGACTGTGACTGTGACTTGGTTGTGATCTGTGTGTGTGCACGGTGTGCGTGTGTGACTTCACTTGCGAACGCAGAGCCAGAACTGCTTTATCATAACCTCAGCTCGAGCAATCAAGCTCAGTGGGCCCACTACACCTAGTTCTCTGAACACCTGAGTGATTCGTGACATGCCGAAGTCAACTTCCAGTCTGTCGAGTCGCCCGGAAGCTCCGCCCGAAGTTGATTTGCCAGCCGACTATGTAGCCCGCCAGTGCAAACGTTGTGGGGTGTGGAGTACAGCCAGAGCTCGATACGACCAAAACCGATCAAGGGAGCAAGCTTGGTCAGTACTGACTGCTTGGGGCCGCGGCACGCTGCATCAACCGCAGGGAGTGCACTGTCTCATCTGCAAGAAGGCGGGGCACCTGGGCAAAAGTAGCCGGAAGCGTGTGCCAGCGACATGCGCCAGCGACATGCGCCGTGTGTACCAGTGTGCACCAGGGACATGTACCAGACGTACCGGCCATGCGTACCAAGGACCCGTGCCAGAATTTGACGTGACATGCGCCAGGCGTACCGGGCGTGCGTACCA
>CAJNIZ010011270.1:80963-103527 GCA_905231905.1 Symbiodinium pilosum | reverse complement strand
CAATTGATTCTAACGGGATTTTAATTCGATTTTAATTGATTTTAAAGGAATCTTTAATTAAATTTCAATTGATTCTAACGGGATTTTAATTCGATTTTAATTGATTTTAAAAGGAATTTCAATTAAATTTCAATTGATTCTAACGGGATTTTAACTCGATTTTAATTGATTTTAAAAGGAATTCTAATCAAATTACAATTGATTCTAACGGGATTTTAATTCGATTTTAATTGATTTTAAACGGAATTCCAATTAAATTTCAATTGATTCTAACGGGATTTTACTTCGATTTTAATTGATTTTAAAAGGAATTTAAAGGCGGCCCTACCAAATCCTTTCAATAAATATCCACCCCCTAATAATAAATAATTTCTGACCCACCGGATTATTTATTATTACGGGGGGGGGGAGGACGTCGTTGATTATCAGGGGGAAGGGATTATCGGGGGGGGTCCACAACTCGGGGACCCAATGTAGACCCAAAGCAAGATGTTCCTTTGTTATAGGTATCCCAACAACCACTGTTTGTGGAAGCCCTAAACCCCATGAATCCCTATGTGTCCCTGTCTACCACCCAAAAAACCCTAGAACACCCTTTAAAGGAACGCCCTTGTGTTGGAAACCCGCTGTTTGTGAGCTTTGCTAGCCTTGGCGCGGGACACGGGGTCCACGACAAGCAGGAAAGTCCTCTGGGGAAATCTTAACCTCCCCCCCCATATGAACCATTGTCTAGACTCCTAGTATCCCCCCTAAGAAGCCCTAAACTAGTCCCCAATATAATCTCCCATATAATCCCCTTTAAGGAATTTAGACTACAGCTCATATAGGGGTTGGATAGGGTGAGTACCCTCTACATGGAGAATCAAATGGAAGACACCACTGTTTAGGGTTTAGTACCCGGGGCTAAACCCTAAACCCTAACCCAACCCTAAACCCTAAACCCACAATCATGGAGAATCACATAGAGAAGGTAATGGGTTTATACGGCTAATGCAGTATTCTACTGCCGGGGGCGGGAGTTACGTAGAGTTTAGCAGGTAGGGTTTGGGGTTAAGCGTTTACGGCTCCAAGTCTACGGTTCTGGGATCGGTTTTTGGGGTTCAGGGTTTAGGGCTTAAGGTCTGGGGCTTATAGGGCTGGTCCCTCCAAAGCAAAACACCAGATGTGAAAGTGTTATGAAGAGTCACACACATGCTGTGAATGCCTCTACCAAAGTTCAAGGATTTTCTTGGTCGATCACCCTCTTCCTCAATTACCAAGACCGCTCTGAGCAATGGAAGTAGTAAGAAACGCGGCCAGTCAGACTACAACTTCCAGACCATCCTCCACTACTCGTTTAGGGCTGAAGAGCTCCGGTAGGTAGGTGAAATACGCAACACCAGTGCCATCATTGGACTTCTGCGAGAACATAGGATATTACTTGTCTATAAGGCGGGGTTTTGCCTCCGGAGGAAAGAAACCGTGATGTTGAGACCTCCCCGGCTAACAGGCAGGCCGACCAATCTTCCCCCGAGCTGATCGATTTCCATGACTTGGAGGAAGCCATAACATCTAGAAGCCCGAAAGGATTCACACCTATGCTATAAACCTTGAACACTAACCCTCCAACGCCAAACCCTAAACCCTAGTCTCAGGTTGCAACGGCGGCTGCGAAAAAGTCGAGAACTGGAAGACGTGCATTTGACTGGCAGCATCAACGTCACGCGGACTTTTGGAGGAATTATACGAAGGCGCCAGGGTTGCCTTAAATTAGGGTTTAGGGTTTAGGGGTTTAGGGTTATCCAGAATGTGACTTCATACTGAAGACTGGGACTTCCTTATAGCGGTAACTTCATGCAAATTTCTTAACAGCTAACCAGTAGCGGACGGAGCCATGAAAACCTTGTCCACTTCAACCTGCCCCAGTCACTGAAATAATTTTGAGAGCCCTATGCCAGCTTTCCCTCAATTCAGCCATCCACGGCCCCTAAACCTTGAACCCACAAACGCCACCCAAGCTCAAATCACCGTCCCTTCATCGAATGATCATGAAGAATTGAGTGCTTGATGAGGGGCCGCGCATGGCAATTAGGGAAGGTTTAGGATTTAGGGTTCAGGTCTGAGATTTGAGAGCTCAGAGCTTAAGATTAAGTGCTTAGGGCTTACCGTTGGTATGGAAAGCCTGATCTCATGGCCTGACGTCATTTGAAGTTGCAGTTCTCTTACAGCAAGGTGTATTCCGAAACGCGAAGGAGTATCATATTTGGGCGTCCGCTGAAGTGGTATAAGGATTTTGAAGCGGTGATACTGAGACACTTCCTACATGGGGTCATATTAGTATTAGTCATATTCTATTAGGGTTGAGGGTTTCAGGGGTTGCAAACGCACTGCCGGTAACTTGGCCGGACTGACTGGAAGTTGAGGACGAAGTCCTTCGGTGTCTGCCATCGCTTGGTAAGGCCAAAACACTACAAGTACTATCACTAGGGCTATATGAGCCCTAGTCTAAACTCCCTAAAGGTGTCTATATAAGAGATTATACAGGGGACTACTTTCGGGGTTACTAAGGGGGATACTCGGAGTTTAGACTATGGCTCATATAGGTTGGTACAAGATTTCGTCCATCAACGCTTGCTCAAAGTTTCTGGACGGGGCCATTTAAAACACCATGATTGAGAGCGTTTGTGCTCTATAATAAGCTTTAGAAGTGCACCAGTACAAAAACCCACATGGGCTACAGTCACTACTACCGATGTTGCATGAACAAGGGTCCCCATTAGGAAATATTAGGGACCCTACTAAACTACTAAAGAGACCCCTATGAACCCGAATGTTGTCAGAAGCTCATGCAAGTGGTTCAAGCGCCCTGCAACTTCAGCTTCGTTTTGCCAAGCTGAATGCCAGTGAAAGTTGTGGCAACTGAATGCTTTTCTGGTAGGCATCTTGTGCGTGATTCTGGCTTAATGTAGACCCGTGATGAATAAGCCCTCTGCTTTTGAAGGGCCTTAATCTTAGGATCCCTTTTATAATCCCTATTAAGGGGAGGGGGTTTATTAATCACGGGTCTGGGTTATGGTGCCCGTGGTCCCCCAAGTTGGACACACAACATTCACACTGACCAACATTCCCAAGGAACCCTGCATACACACACGAAACCATGTTGAACACCTTGCTCACCCTAAGCCCTAAACCCTAAACCCTAAACCACGAGCAGGCACTTGCATCCCAAGGTGGTGTCCTGGTACGCCGTTGCGTTCCACGACGGCCCTGACATGCAAGGCTGCTGTCGTCGCTTTGGTTTAGGGTTTAGGGTTTAGGGTTCTGGTAGACCCCCAAAGGAATGCAAAATAATAGCCTTTTTGTTTTTTTGTTGACTGGGTTTGGGCTGATTTGGGCCTACTACTTTACCTACTTTGGGAGTGTCCATGAAATCACCATGAAAGAAGTCACAGGCTGTATCCTAAGCACGCCTCCATCATAAAAGTGCCATCTACAAGAAAGACAAAGAACACCCTGCCTGCAGTAGAGCGCCAGGGATAGTGCTTGGGGTCTACTGCAGAGATTTTAGGGTTTAGGGTTTAGAGTTTAGGAGCCTGGGGTTTAGGGGAATCCAGGGCTTCTTCCATAGCGTCCATTGAGATACAAGCATTCTGCCGTAGAAGCTGCTTTCCTATGAAGCCTTGCCTGACATCTTTAGGGCTCAGGGGTTGGGGTTCAGCTGGAGGTCACATTTGCCGTCACGTTCATTCATGAACAGGTTATCTTATAAACCACCAACAAGGACAATCAGCAGTTATCCCTGTTACCCTAGCTACGATATTTCCGTATACCTAGACACTCCAACCACCCTCTATTCAGGCCTAAGTACCCACTATTAGGGACCCTGTAACCCCAATTAAGGCTACTGAGAGGGTCTAAGTAAATTTAAGCGCCCAATATAGCTTAACTAAGGAGGAGTACACCTCAAATTATATTTGGACCCATAATCTGATTTTACGTAGATACCTTAATTAAGCGGTATTGGGCTCGCTGGGAGTTCTTCTGCAAGCAACCTCCGCTGGTGCCATCTCCTCCAGTTTTGAACCCGGGTGCTCTCTCGCAACTAGGGTTTCGGGCTTAGGGTTTAGGGTCACGAGTTGACAAGACAAAGCTGTAGTAGCACCAGTAGTAACTTTTACGAATATACTAATTGGAATGTAACCATTCACTGACATAGGAAATGAGAGAAGAATAGATTTTTAATTTAACAGCGAAGAAGTTAACAACAGCGAATTCGAACTGAGTCACTTGGACTCTTCGTCTCTCGCTGCGTGTGTTGCCTGAAAGCACTCACAGTACCTATTATAGGGACATTTTGATGAAGTCCAAACCCGACACAGCCCTAGAAACTTGCATAGAATATAAGCCTACACAATTTCAAGAAAGGCTCCCAAAAGTCACCGCTCGCCCACACCCTGAACCAGTGCCTGCGCACACTCCGTGCACTTGATGCTGAGGAGCGCATTCGCGTGCCACAACATCTGTCGTGGAAATGCAACTCTCAACGCCCTCACTGTCACTTATTAAAAACTTGCCAGGATCCTCTTAATCAATGAAGGTCTTGAACAACAGCAGCACATTTGGGTTTAGAACTTCTAAAGGGTTTCAGGGTTTATGTAGGGCTGAAGCTTAAGCACTTTAAGGCTTCGGGCGATCTATCGAGTTCGGCAAGACCTTGTCTTGTGGCTTTCGACGTGCGAAAATGCAAGACCCGAGGACCAGCTTTGGCTTTCAACCATCTCCAATTGAGTAGCGTTTTTTTGTGGTTAAACCCAGTAAGATTGTATTCCTTATATAAGATACTATACCCCAAAAAGAGGATATAATCTTAGTCTATAGTGGGTACCATAGTAACCAAATAAACTACTATTCACATCTGTTTGTTGCTTCCCAGTAGCTGAGCGTTTACACTCCCGCAAACTAACATGGAACCCCAAATGGGCTCTGTACCTCTTGACAGGGAGTTCCATGGGGTTGCATGTTGCTTTGGGGGAGGGCAGGGTTTAGGGTTTCAGGTAGGATGGCGTTGTCCCAATTTGAGTCAGGTTCCTTGCAGAATGCCTTCTGTGCTGCAAAGCCTCATCTACAACGCTTCCGCAGGTTCTGTCGCGCATGCACCTTGTTGACAAATTCTTGACAGCAAGCAGCTTGTAACAGCAAGTACCAGGAATTGTGCAGAATGCTCCATGGAATCAGGGTCAAAATCTTGCAGGGCTTCTCTACACTGATGCACCTTGAACACCTAGATCCGAAACCCTAAGCCCTCGACCCCTTAAATCCCCACAGGTCCCTTTACATACAGACATATCCCTGTAAGCCCACGAACTCTGTGCTACACATTGCACAGAACTGTCCCCCAGATAGACCCAGGTGGCCAACCACTCATCTGGAGAAGCGCGGGAAAGAGGGCCTCTGGCTAAGGGTTACATCCACCTACCCTTACGTGAAAGCGCCTCGTGGCGACTCCCTTATAGGGAGCCATTTGAGCTATAGTCTGAACTCCTACATCATAGTTCCCTAGATACCCCCCTTTAGGGAGTTTAGACTATATAAAGCCATGCCCCTTTTGAAGGCACGTATCCCTAAGAACTTATTAGGGTTTAGGATTTAGGGTTTTGAAAGGTCCCGCTTTCTGAAGAGAGCTTCTCCTTTTATGAAGAACTCTAGACCCCCAAAGTGGAAAAAAGGGCGTGCTCAACACCCCTGAAGGCTATGTCAGACCATGGTTCTTAATAGGAAATTAAGTAGATAGAATATGGGGTATACGGGGATCTTATTATAAGATACCCGAAGCCATGTTCTATCTACTTAAGGGGGACTGTATTCCAATACTCCCTACAGAACTACTACGAACCAGAAAGTTGTTGTCTAATTTATGGCCTCTCCAAACGGCCACCCAACAAAAAAACCCTCACCCAGCGCCCAAGGAGACCGTATATACACTCACCAAAATACAGAAGCCTGCTTCATGTGAGCTGTAGCTTTGGTGGACCCCCAACCCAGTAATAGTGACTAGAAGGGATAACGGTGATTATACTAAGGCCCTCTTATATTCCTATTATACCACAATTACGGGGTGGGAGGTCCACCTAAGCTATAGCCTAAACTCGTGGCATCCCCCTCCAAAAACCCCTATAATACTCCCCTATATGAGCCCCTCTATAACATCCTTCCAGGAGCTTAGACTCTAGCTCATGTGGAGCTCCATGTTAAATTACTTGGCTCACTCTTACAGGTAAAGGATACAAAGCTTCAGGGCTTGTGCCAAACGATTCCCCACCCTGGCGGTGCCCACGAAAGGATAATGGACTCCATGCCAGGATTATCTTGAGAAACACACTCATGCTTCAACCAACTCGTTAGTCAGGGGTCTTAGAAGCCCTAAATACGAAGAGAGCCTTCGAAATCGGAGAGGTGCGTGCTAACCTGCACAAACAGCGGGGTGTCGTAGGATTTCATCCAGAGTTGTCGGTCCGGAACTAGCATAACTGCAAGGGGTTCTCGCAACGTTCAGACGGCAATTAAGCTACAGTTTGGAACATCCCTGCTCTGACTCCTCTATGAGCTCTCAAAGCATCCCCCACTCCCCCCACCCACTGCATTGCTACAGCCCAAAGATTCTCCTTGTTTAGCTTTGGCTTGCTCAGGGTTACTTTAAGCGAATTGAAGGCGAATATGTTGTTCAAAAAGGCACGAGGCAGCCGCTTTGAAACTCCAAAGCAACAAAAACAATGGGTAAGCACGCAACTCTTCTCCTAAAGCTCCAAGGACTCAAATATGATGGGTCTAGGCACTACATGCCATAGTCCCAGTTGTCTCAATAGTTTTTTTGGTACCTAATGCAATCATATTCGGGTGCTTGGACCCCTAGGACACGCCGCCTTTTACTAAAACAATCGCCGAGATTCCAAGCAACTGTGTAATATACATTCACCCACTCACCACATCCCAATAATACAACGCTGCCTCCAATGCTACCTCAGCTCGTCCCAACGGAACTTGCTTGAAGCTCTTTTGTTGGTAAGTCTATTTGTAAGAGCGGTTTAGGGTCTAGGGTATAGGGTAATGGAGCTCATATGAACTCATCATACAATTTGTTGGTGATAGCAGCCTCCAAGTACTGTAGGTGCGCAAATAGTCACCAACATCATTTGAGGTCAAGTTCAGCTACCCTATCTATACAACCTTGCAAGGAATCTAGAACCATCATATAGCCAAACCTACGTACAAATACTAACATAACCACACTTTCCAGATCATTTTCGATGTTTTTGCCCAGCCGATTCACCATGATGTGGTAAGTAGTTTTTAAGCCTCCAAATCCTAAGGCCTAACCCCTAAACTCTCAACCCTAAAGTCTAAACCTCTAATCCCTAGTCGGCCCCTCGCCTCTCGCCAAAGGTTGAATTCAAAGACCAGACCTCCAGGCTCTGTGGGGATCACTATTAAAATAAGGGGTGTCTATATTGATATATAGAGTCCCTTTAACTGTCTGCCAAAGAAAGGTATTGACAGTTAGGGTTTAGGGTTTAGGAGTGAAGTGAGGGAGTGAATAATTGGAACAATGTCTCGAAAGGGATATGAGGTTAGTGAAACTTCACGAACAATTGCTAGTTGGGGGCCTTTTTGAAACTGGTCTATAAGCACGGTTGTAAGCAGGCTCCAATCACCCACGGAAATCCCCTAAACCCTAAACCCCTAAACCCTAAGCCCCTAAACCCTAAACCCTAAGCCCTAAAGACAGGGTAGGTTGGGCTCAGTGTCAGGGATCTTGCAACTTGAAATCCAAAAACGGAACCTTCTAGGGTTTAGGGTTTAGGGTTCTCTAGGGTTTAGGGTTCATGTGAGTTTAGGGTTTAGGGAAAGTGGAATCCCCTAATACTCCCCTAGTTTCCCCAATGTTGCAATGGGTTCATATTTGGGCGGTGGTCCATTTTTTGGATCCTTTAGGGTTCTGGGTTTAGGGAGCTGCAACAACTACCAGGACCCCACCAAAAGCATGCAAAATAATGGCCTTTTGAAATTGCTTAAAGGGTTTGGGGGCCATGGTGTTACCTACTTTGGGAGGGGGCCAGGTAGGTGCGCTGCAGAACTTCCCCAGGCTAGCATGCGTTTTTAACATATGTTTCATGCCTTGCATCCCAAAGTAATCTGTAGTCCCCTTCGACCTAGAGTACATTACCTCTCATGTTAGAATTTTTTGGTGGTGATATTACATTAACAACTAACAGTATTCTTATGGGGATACGAGAGATCAGACCCTCGGGAGCTTTACAAACTCCACGTCTGTCAGTGCATTTTAGGTACATTGCGAGTATGGTCTTCAAATCAGTACAGACCAAAGCCCTGCTACAGTTTGAAACACGCTGTACCCTTGGGATCCGAGTCTGTTCAACATATCCACTTGTGACTTGTGCCCTAACTAAACCCTGAACCCTAAAACTTTCGAATTTTTTGGCTCCTCAAAGTTAGAAACCCAGCCAGGCGCACGACCCACAACTTGAAGCGCGAGCCAGAGACGAATGGCCTCTCCATCCGAACATATGGGCTTCGGGGTTTAGGTTTAGGGTTTTAGCTCAAACTGTAGCTGCTTCGCTTATTTCTATGGTTAGTTATCATGTTTCTGCTGGGGGGAGGGCTGAGGCTTAGGGTAGAAAGTCCAGCAGGTTCTGGCCTTGAGTAGTCAAAGTGGCAGAATTGAAGACTTCAAGGGTTGTCAGCTTAGTCAGGTTTAGGCAAGCATTCTTAAGCTCTTCATACAATTCATACACACTCCCCCTCCTATCCAGTCTATGAGGTTTCTTCTAGGTACTATTTACAATATGGGGCGAGCGGGGGGGGGGGGGTTTGTGAATATTGCAAGTGCAGAAAGGAATATTGGGATGCCCAGAACTTGAGGATGGGATGTGGCAGCAACATGCGTTTTCGGGGGTTAAGGTTTTAGAGTGAAATTAGAACAGAACCATCAAAAAAGGACATCCAGGGTCCAGGTATTGCTTCTAAAAATCCTGAGGGTCTACTGTAAATAAGCAGCTCCTAAGAAGACTACAGGCGTAGGGCTGTAGTTGTACTCAAAACCTTGTTGCTCAAAACAACCGGCCCCGTTTATCCGAAGGTTGTTGGAACAGATATGTCATGATCCAGGGCTGGCTTCCCAGGTGTTACACCCCAAACCCTGCCTAGACAGCCCGTGGCCCATGTGCGGTCTACTTGCCTAGTTTCCCTACCACCCTTGGGTTAAAGTATCTTCAAATAGCGCAAGGTTTGGGCAACTAGGCTTTCCAGGTGAAAGCTTAACACCCTAAACCCTGCCCTAGACCCGAACCCACACTCAAACCCTAAACCTAAATTCTAAAACCCTAAGCCCTAACACTAAACCCAAAGCCTGAACCCTAGGACCTATTTATACATATACGATACACACCCTAAACCCTGTGCTGTGCCTGTGGCCCGATCTCCCTGGCGGTGAAGCCTGTGGCGAGTACGTCCGCCTCAGGCGCTGTGCAGGGGATACTATTCTTACAAGTAGTACTCTCATTGCGATTACTATTAACTATTATTACGACCATTAACACTATTCTTGCTATTAATAGAGGTCGTGCAGGGCTTTGTGCGCCGACAGAGTGAAGTATGAACCTGGCAGCCCTGAAAATGTCGAGTAAACACAATAAACAGCTCTACAGCCGGTAGATTATCACAAGAACACCCATCATGGTTCTCAGTATCAGATAATCGAAGTAGATTACAAGTCCCCAATGTCATTCTCATTCATCCCATTCATCAACTCAACAGATAGAATGCTTAGCCCTACCTGGACCGTACGTCCGTTCCGCGTTAACCACCAACACGCCCAAAAAACCAAGATAAACCCCTGGCGCCCTAACCGAAGCAGCGCGAGCCTTGCCTCATCTCGGTCTTTGGTATAGCTCTTCTGCTTTGGAAGGCGATCTGACCTGATGGGCTTGGACGTTAAAGATCACTACAAACTCGCACAGTTGGTGCCTGTTGCGGGGCCGAGCTCCACACTAAATCCTAAGTCCCAATTCGAGATGCAGACTGTGAACGCTGCACTTTGAATCCGGAACCTAGACCCGACATCCTACCCATACCGCTGCCATTGGGCCTTTTGAGTGCAAGACCCTGCGCTACACCACATGCGCGCATGGAACTTCGCATAGGAGAATCTTTACGCAGCGCAAACAGCCGTCAAACGCCTTCATATCTCTCACCTGCCAACGTGACTTTTCCAGACTTTGGAGCCCCCGAACAGGTACAGGGACCAGTACAAGCACCCTAAGTTAGGGCTTAGTGCTATAGCTTCTCAACTGCGAACATGAAAAGGGTAAGCCCTAAGCCCTAAATGCCTGAATCCCTTGACCTTCCCAGACCCTTTAAAAGATCGAAACAGTGGAATTCCCTGATGATCCACTAGTTTCTCGAATGTAGTTTGGGGGGTCCATTTTTGTTGAATCCTTTAGCGGGTCTAGGCTATCTCCACATCTTGAATCCTAAATCCTGACCCTCGCAGCTCTTCGAATCTAAAGCCTGGCACTTAAACCCTCAACCTACAACCACACCTTGTAGGTCTATATCATATTTAAAATATTATCTAGAATCTATACTATATCAAAAGTTGAAATACAACATCATATCATCTATTATATATGTACACATATACACATATCTATACACTCAACACAGCCGTGCCGCTCCAGACAACCCGGAACAAGTATAATGCATACGCCTGAGGGATCGAGCAAGGTGTTGTTTACTAACTGCGTCGTCCAGGGAAGACCCTCAGTAAACACCCGCCGCATATCCGTGGATTTTAACTTATGATCCCAAATTGGAAACCCAAGATATACACTGACCAATAATATTCACAAGGAACCCTCTTTGCACTCACCAACACCCATAAGATCAAAAACTTGTTTCACACACACATGATATCCCCAGGTATAATCTCAGCCTCCCGCTGAACCCGGAAGCCTAATTTAATTCAGTAAACCCAAGCCCTAGTTCCTAAACCCTTACTTGAAGGGTCAGGGGGGCTTCGTAAATAGGTTGGGACAACTAGGGTTAACCTACTTACTAAGTCCCCCTGACCCTCCAAGTAGTCTCTAAGCTTTAACTGGACCTCAAAAGCAGCTAAAAAGTATGGCCCAAAAAAACCTGCACATAGACAACACCGCCATTATTCTACGTACCCCTGGGGTCCAGGTAATCCCTCAGCCTAAACCTTAAACCCTAGAAACCCTTAACCAAACCTCGACATAGAGGTCCTCACCTTAGCGGTCTTGACTCCGAGGTAAGGGGCAGCTCCTGTAGGGGCTCTGGCTAGAGATTATGGCTTAAGGTTTAGGGGTTGGGGCCAAGGGTGTAGCTTGAACTGTAGGGTCTAGGGCCCAGGATTTTGGGTTTAAGGATTTGGGACGACCAGGAGTTTAGGCTTTAGGGTTTGGAACTCGAGCATCGGGTTTACGACTTGGAGTTTGAGTCTTATTGGGCTTAGTGTACGGGACCTGGAGTTTGCAGTTCAGGTCTTCGGGGTTTGGTGTTTGGTGTCGGATTTCATAAGGGTCTGGGTTTCGGGTTTGGGAGTTTATGGTTTAGTGGTTGGAGTTCAAGGTTCAAGGCTTAATTACGGTTCAGTTCAGGGCAGGCATTTAGGCTTCAGGGTTCAGAGAATGCAGAGGTTTGGATGAGTGCTTAGCCTTTGGGGTCTACGGGTCATTCTGGTTCCTGCTCAGACGTCAGCTCCCAAGCAGAGGCCTTGCCTCCATCACAGGCCCGCTGCTAGCGTTTAGGTTTTAGGGTTTTGGGTTTAAGGCCGGTTCTGCCTGCTATGAAGTTAGGGTTTAGGGTTTATAGGGTCCAGGGTTTAGGGTTCAAAGGAACACGTTGGTCGTTGAACAACTTGTTACGTAGCATGTACTTGTATTGAAAAGGGAATATGCCCGGCAAATAGAATGTCGTTCCCAAATCTACCCTCTTTTGGGGGGCTCAGTGCCAAACATGAGGAGTATAGTATGGAACCTACCGTGTACTTCAAGCCTTCCAAAAATTCCAACCCAGAACCTTGCGCAAATTTGGATGCTTGAAGCCTCATAGCATCAACCCTTCAAAGTCCGAATCCTTCATTACCCTCCCTCAAACAACTTGACAAAACTCGGACGACAGCCTACTATCCGTGAGAAGAGGCCATTGTAGGGTCCATATGTAGCAAACCCCCAGTCCTAAACCACAAGCTCTCAACCCCAAACCCTAAACCCCAACCCCCCTCCCAAAAAACCCTTTAACCCCAAACCCCTCCCAAAACCCTTAAACCCTAAACCCTGTCCCCTAAACCCTAACCCGTAAACCCTTGACCCTCGCAGGTCTCTCCTCCCAGACATGGCCTTTTGCATCCAGCATAGCAGCATGCTCAGCTTTGCTGTTAAGGAACTTTACATGAAGTTACTATATTGATTGGGCAGCCCTGTTATTAAACCCTAAACCCTAAACCCCCTAGATACCTCTATTATGGTTCGTGGCTTCTGCTGCGTTGGCGCGTTTATTCGGGCTGAATAAGGTGTAGGGTTTAGGGTTTAGAGTTGGGGGTTTAGAGTTGAGGGTGTAGAGTTTAGGGTTTAGCTTAGGGTTGGGGCTTTGGGTTTACAGTTTTAGGCCGTTCCGCTTGGGGATGTGGCTTCCCAAAGCCTGCTTCTGCACCCCCCAAAAATTTCCTGAACGGTGCGTTAACCATGAACCCTAAACCCTAAACCGCTGACGACTAAGGAGATAAACCCCAAACCGCATGATATAGTTGGTAAGGACAAGGTCTGCATGAAGATTTTGCGCTCGTGGCATGCGGCCTCGAGATTTCGACTCAGGAGCTGGGGGCTAGGGGCTTAAGCTTAACCTCTGGGCTTTACCACAAGGGTGGGTTGGGGGGTGAGACATCCTACAGCTCAGTTTGAGATTCAAGCTGCCCAGCAGAAATTTACATGAGCCATTGCCTAAACTCCTAGTATCCCCCTAAGTAACCCCTATACTACCCCCCTAAATAATTCCCTATATAACTCCCCTTGAAGGACGTTAGACTATAGCTCACATGAATGGGCAGCAGGCAGACTGTGCAGTGACAGGTTCCTGACCGCTGTCCTCGCCCTACCAGTGCCAGCGCTGCTGCTTCTGCCACTGCTGCTCCGTCCCCGCTTCGGCTGCCGCTGTTATTTATTTGTAACATTCCATGAAGTTTGCATGACTTGCTGGGCTGTTGTCCCGCTGTCTTGTCCGCAGTCAGCCACTTTTGCATAGTATGACACGCACAATGGCCTTGTGACGGCCTCGATTCACTACGGTAAGGAGTCGCAAATACCTTGCGTCAACTGGGTTGCTGCTAAGAAGTTTAATCTAAGTTACTATCATTTGGGAAACCTTATTGATTACTATGTCTACCCATTATGGTATCTTAATTTAACGTCCTTAACAGCAATCCAGTCAACTGTGAGTTGCCAAGCAGGCTTTACCTCAAAAGGACATCACCAAGCTCTTCGGATATCCTTCACTCATCATCCTGGCACTGAGGTACGGGAATTTACCTTGCAAGATGGAACGGGGATCTTAACTTCATGTTTGGTACCACTTCATACAGTAACTCCATTAATGAGAATTGAAAATAACTTATATATTCCTCGCACTCCGGGACTCAGGGTGCGCAACCTTCAGATTCCAAGGCATCTTGTTTTGCGGAAGCACTATGCATGGAATTCTGTGCTGAAAGCTATATGGGAAATAAATCGCACGCGAAATGTTGTAACGTTTGTTATGACAAACCTGAACCCTAGCCATGTCTCACCTGGCCTCCAACCTACTTCTCTCAAGGCTAGTGCTTGTGGCTTGCACAAAACCCTAGACAGTAAACCCCAAAACCTAATGTACTTAATGGCTTGAGACCTTAGGTCAGGCCAAATCCATCCGCATCCCACTGCTTTTGGAAAATTGGAGGGATGGATCCTCTCACTAGTCCTTCAGGGTTTAGGGTTTGGGGTTTAGGGTTTATGGTTTAGGGTTTGGGGTTTGGGGTTTAGGGTTTAGGGGTTTCATATGTAACGGTCCCTATCACCCTTTGCGCGCTCTAGACCCTAAATCGCGGAGAAAAGAAGGGCCTGACTAGATGGGTTTTGTTTCCATGTCCTTGTCCCTTCTCTACTATCCACCAGTAAGGCAAAACAGAATGGTGTCGCTTCGAAGACGTTCCTCGAAGCTCTGTTGACTTCGTAGGTCTGAGAAGTGGGGGCTTCCCAAAATTAGGGGTACATGTTTGGGTCTCCCCATAATAAGGATTATAGTATTTTGGGGTCTATATTAGGGTCCCCTTATTTTGGGAAACTACCAAGTAGGGGGCTTTGGAGCTTCAAGCTGCGGATGCTGGAGGTGGAAGAATAGACTTTCCAAGTCAAACATGCCGCGAAGTAACCCGAAACCTAAACTCCAATCCCTATGTAACCGCAAGTAACCCAAACGCAGCGCAAGGAACCCTAAACCCTTTATTCAACGCCTGTAGATCCCCTGTAATGGTTTTGCTGCAAGCAAGGCATCGCTTTTTTGTTTTTGCCGCATGGCTGCTTCAGCTTGTTGCTCCTGTCAGAGATTCTGCAGGATTCGCAGGGTTCAGGGCTTTAGGGTTTGGCTTTAGGGCTTGAGGCTTTGGGTTTTGGGGTTCAGGGCTGAAGGAAAAGGGCTTTGGTAGCCACACGATGAGGACTATGTAGCAGCTATGATATGACATGGCTTATGTAGGGCTTAGCAACCTTTAGCTCAGACCCCATGCCTCGAACCTGTAAACCCTCAAAACCACCAAAACACCCACATCGTAACATATAAATTCCCCCCCTTCCTCCCCCGCGCCCGAACCTCCTGAACCTTCAAACCACTGCCCCTCCCCTTTGCTCTCGGTGCCTCCGAGTTCCTTCAAGCGTGCCCTGAGCTCCAAGAGGAGAGAATGGCCTGGGGTGGAGGGGTTTAAGGGTGTTTAGGGTTTTAGGGTTCAGGTGTGAGTGGTTTTAGGTTGTTGAAGGTTTTGAGCTTTTAGGGCTTCAGCGTTGAGATGTTAGTGGTTGAGGGTTTTAGGGGCTTACGGGTTTTAGGCGCTTACGGGTTTTAGGGGCTTATGGTGTTAGGGGCCTGTGCTTTTAGGGATATGCAGGTTAAGGTTCGCAGGGGGCCAGGGCCATTCAGGATTCAGGGCTACTAGAGGTTGTAGTGGTTGTAGTTTGCGAATGCATGGAAGTGTGCAGAAAGTGGCTGAAGGTAGGGCTGGGGTGGATTGAGAATGGGGAGGGGGCAGGTCAGATGCTTTGGAACTTCAACGTCCAGCGACTGGGATGAAGGGCTTCAAAACGCAGCCTGCGGTAGGCTCATCGAAGGGGCTATGAGATACTGTAGTATCAAGCAAGACATGAAGACCCAGGTGTGGCTTGCCTCAACTCTTCAAGTCTGTGGCTAATTAGGCAGGACGCTCCTAGCCGCAGCTGGGCAAATTCTTGTTGCGATGGCCTGCAAGGTGTCGCTCTTTCAGCTCGACATTCTGGGGGAACATGCTCGCACTGCAGGCAGGCCTCTGAGGCATCGACCTAAACCCTAAACCCTAAACCGTGTGGCAACATGGCTTTGGGGGATCAATGGGAGGGTCAGGGGGGCTTAGTAAGCAGGTTAGTACTCCCGATAATCCATATAGTAACCCTATAGTCATCCCATCTATCAACCTACTTACTTGATCCCCTTGACCCTCCCAGCATGATCCCGACCTATGATGCGTGTCACTCGAGGTGTTCCTTAAGTCTCAAGGCATTCCCCAAATTACCAGAAGCCCAACTCTATGTAAAATATAGGAGTGAAACAACCTTTAGAAGTTTTTGGCCGATATTTCATCCACTCTTTGGGCTTGTGTGGGTTTCGACCATTATTACACCTACTTTTTGGGATTCGGCTAGGGCTCCCCAAAGTGGCTCACTCTCCAAAGATGTTGCATCAGAGCCGCTCGCCAAGGAGCGTTGACATTTTTTCGCGCATCATCTGCAAGCAAAACGTTTCAGAAGAGCCTGGCAGTTTGCAGATCGTAGGTGACTTTTGTATGTTTCGTAGCGCGGGTCTGGGGAAAGGTTCGGAATCATTGCGCTCACCACGTCCTGAGTGAACTCGTATCCTCCCTTTGTCTTCCTATATGCAACGCACATGCGGGAACCCATGTAAACGCAAGGCTATGGGCTTCGCGTTTGGATCCTCACGCACGCTCTGCCAAGAGCCATCAAAACCCTGGACCCTTAAGTGATCTTCTCTTCTTGAATATCTATATACGTGTTCTCCTGCAGAAAGGTCGATGCATCCTTCTAACTCGATGATCAATGAGACCTGGAATGAGAACTCAGATTGTTTGGCGACCCCACCCCCTGTTCTGGATGCGACCTTTTGAAACACCAAGCCGAAATCTAACCCTTGACGAAGCGAATCCCACAACCTGAGCCATTTGCCTTCTCCGTGCGTGAGTGCAAGGATCTTCTCGGCGCCTGTTAGACGGCATTGCGCTGTCTTCATTGGGGTTTGCGTGGGAGGCAAAGTTTGAAATGGTTAAGAAGCAGTTAGCTTCTACAGATACTATGTTGCATGATCTTAGTACGCTAGAATACCATAATCTGCAAGGTCTCTGTACTTCGGGTCATCTGTCATGCGGGTTCGCTTCTATCAACAAGATGTTTGCAGTCAGATCGAGTTTACTTAAGTTATATGAACTATGATCTAAACTCCTAGTATCCCCCCTAACAAGCCGTACACTACTCCCCTGAATAAACCCCCATGTGACCCCCTCCGAGGAGTTTAGACTACAGTTCATATTGAATTCAGAGACTGAGATGAGGTCACGTTGGGACCACCTTCTACGTAACCACCGTCTGAGATGATGTCGAGGTCGGGTGATTGCTGTAATTTGGCAAGTATTTCGGGTTGGGGTTTAGGGTGTTGGCAAGTATCTTGTGGTCAAGGGCTTAGGGTGTGGGCAAGCATTTAGTGGTTTAGGGTTTAGGGATAAGGGTTTAGGGTGTTGGCAAGTATTTAGGGGACTGTCCGACTGGCATGCCGTCCCGGGCTCAATGACTTGAACATGTTTCAGGCACGCAAAATTCGACCAACGCCATGCCTAAGTAATGCTTTAATGGCTGAGCCCAGTCAAATAACATTCTTCTTTCAAAGTACTTTACCCGAAAGGAGGATAGCATCTTACTCTACATCGGAGACTCGAGTACCCCATCAGAAATCTGGCAGTACTCATTTGGCTTTCTGCGAAGTCTTCAGGGCATGCGCTGGCCGCTTTCATCAAGCAGCACCCTGAACCCTGAACCGTGTCATGTAACAGCTGCTAAGCAATCTCCCGAACTGGACGAGGGTTCTACAACATGCAGTCTAATCCAAAAAGCGGGATGCCAGAGAAAGAATGGGCTCCTGATCTGACAAATGCTACAGCACATGAGAACTTGCCTCCATTAATGCTCCCATACAAGGAAAAGCCCGAAAGAGGCCCGTATACTGTAACATAAACATAAATGCGGGGACTTGTAGCGTACCCTTTGAAGGAAACCCCTTCTTTGACCCACCACAACGACAGAAGAACTTGGGCTTAAACGGTTAAGCAATTGTGACCATCACAAGACTTAAATCCTTCAGCCACAAGAGACTATATCAATCCTTCAGCCGCCCACCCAAAACCCGAGCTTCCAGCCGCAAATAAACCTTCTCGTACCAAACTATGCCCCTCCCTCACGAACAAAAATGCCCAGCCAAATCTAACAGTGACCAGTACCTGTGTACATTGAGGAATATGCGTTCCCAGGTGGTGCTATTAGGACCTTGAGCCTTACACCCTCAACACAAGGGATTACCAGAAGCACCTCGATAGTTGCCGATAGCATCTTTGGTCTTCCCGTGCTGTTCCTTGCGGATACGCGGTTTGGGTTTTTGGGGGTTCCTCTCCTTGGCTCTTTGCCCTGGGTGTGCTTGACTCTAACATCCGCACTAGAGCTCTGTTTCAAGGACTCGAGATGCTAAATGGTGTAGTCTCATTGCTTTCCATGAAGGTGCCCAATTTCAGAGTCAAACGGTTTATCGAATTTGTTTCCAGGAGCTTGACAAAAACCTTTATTGTCACGACAAATCCCTACTATTCTTTAACCGACCTCCATCCTTTGATCAACTTCCTGCAAGGCCTCATGACCTACTCGCTTCCATCCTTGCATGAGCTATAATCTAAACTCTTACAAACCTCTTTAAAGCTCCCCAATAGAATCCCCTATATCACCCCCTTTAAGGAGTTTAGACTATAGCTCACATGATGCCGCATGCACATATCTTTTTTTCACAATGACAAGTCATGTTACCCTAAGGGTCCAAGTATTCAAGAATCATATACTTACCCCAAAACCTGTACTAGAATTACAATTACCAAAGCCCCAACTACCCAAATGTTGGGTACATGGACCCTGAGGGTTATGCAAGAGCTCAGAAGTCCTGAAACCATCCGAAGCCAACACCCCAAGCCCCTGAATCACACACCCTCAAACCTTACAGAATAAAGCCCCAGTCCTTAACAGTCCCTGAAATGAGCCCTGTTGAAGCTTGCCTAATGAAAATGTTCATAGGCACCCCAATCATACTAGGAGCGCAAATACATACTCAGTTCAGGGCTAAACGACTGAACTCGAAACCCTAAACCCCAAACCCTAAACCGCAAACCCGAGACTTAGACCCGAACCCTAAACCTGAAAGCACCAGCCACAAGCCCTACAACCCACATCCTAGAAACCAAAGCTCTAAGGTTTAGGACTTAGGGCTTGGAAGTAGTGAAGCTCAGAGGTCAGAGGTCAGCAGGGAATCGACGGGGAGCTGGGGAGCGAGGTTCAGAAACATAGACAGAGAGCTGCCACATGCCCCACTTCGAAAAGCCGGTCAGGGTACGGGGACAAACAGGTTCCGACGTTGCGGAAAGGTGCGTTGCTGAATGGCAAGGGCAACAAGGGAAGGCTCGAGCAGGCAGGGTCTCAGGGGGAAAGAGATTATGATTACCGCTTATTTTTACAACTAGAACTAGTATTTCTATGATGACTACTATTACAATTAATATTACCCCTTAGTATTATTCTCATGATCACTACTACTAATACTGTCATTACTCTGATGATTACTATTACAAGTATTATTGCTACTCCTGGATTGTTGAAAGTCGGCCTAAGGCTGGGTAACGGAACAGAGGGGACCAGGGTCATCTCAGACACAGCTTGCAGATGGTTGAAGGTTCTTAGGGTTAAAGGTTTAGTGTTAAGGTTGTAGGGTTTAGGGTTCAGGGTTTAGGAGGTTCCTCGAAGGAGGTTGCGTGATTCCTGACGTAAAGCACGTGGGAGGACTTTGGATGTCATGGAATGCCCCACCAAAATTTCGGCCTAAACATGAAGCCCTGAGCCCTAAAGTCTGCGCCCTAAACCCTAAACCCTTCCCCAAACCCCTAAACCCTAAACCCCCAAACCCCTAAACCCCTAAACCCAAACCCCTAAAGTCTGCGTCCTATGCCCTCAAACCTAGAGCCCCATACGTTCTCCCTGCCGCCTTGAGCTCACCCAACGTGAACATCTGAAGGCCTAGGTAAGCATATAGTCCCCCTTAAGTAGATAGAATATGGGGTATATGGGGATCTTATTATAATATTCCCAAAGCCATATTCTATCTACTTAAGGAGGACTATGCTATGAAAGGCTGTTCCATCTACAATAGAAATTAGGGTTTAGAGGTCAGAGTTAGTTAGGGCATCGTACGAAACAAGATTGTTTTCCATGATAGGAGCTACAAGAGGCTATAGGAGACTACATCCCGAAATTCTCTCCATATACCCCTCTACAAGGGGGTTGTCACAAGTATGGTCCCTTTCTGGGCCCCCCTTATAATACGGCCCCTACCAGTTATGATCCCTAAATATTTGGCCCTGTATCCCTTTCATGTTCCCATGTATCCCTTTGGGATGCCTACATACCCCGCGGATCTACCCCTAGCTGCAGGTCTCATCTCTGGCGCTGCGGTCATTTTTGGGATTGTCAAAAGTGACAATGTAGAGGACTGTTGAATCAGGAGAGAGTGTTGGAGTATAGTATACTAGAAGTTGGATACTGCCCCCCCTCAGTAACAGTTGGACAATAAATATCATATGGTTATATATAGCCCTTAATAGGACCCCTGATATAAACTGTTACTGGGTGGGGGCAGTACTCAAACTATAAGTGCGTAAGGGTTGTGAAGGCCGGTGATACGTGGGGTTTCTTCAAATAGGAGCCCTTCAGAACCCAGAGGGATCTATGGGATGTAGAAGGTCCAGGGCCATGGAAGCCCAAAAGAAGCCCTAGAAACAAGTCTGTCCTTTTCAAAAGAACCCCTGAACCCTAAACCCTTAAACCCTAAACCCCTAAACCCTAATATGGTCTTCCATGTTAGCTTGGAAATGGGTACAGGGCATACCCACCCACCAGAATTTCTCAAGCACTTGGGCCAAAAGGTCTGACAGGGTTGTCTGTTGCCCTAAACCCTAAACCAAAACCCTAAACCCTAAACCCTAAACCTGAAACCCTAAACCCTTATAAACCTTAACCTGAAATCAGGCAACCAAACCAGGGTTGTGAGGCTCTTTAAGGTTTAGGGCTCAGAGAATGACGGCGCTATGAGCTTTAAGCATTCGCTCTTTAGAAACCTGAGAACTTGCAAGGGCTCATGGACAGCCTAATTAGGGCTTTGGGGTAAAATCGGATGATCGGTAACGAAAGCTGCTACAGGATACTCTAGGCAAAGCCCACTAACATCTACATTCCTACAAAGCTGGACGATGAACAACCGCATAAAGCCGAAACACCCAAAAAACTGAACCCTAAACAGGGTTCGGGAAGATTTAGGGACCAGGGTGTAGAGATTTGTTTAGGGGTTAGGGTGCGGAGAGCTCTAGGCTGTAGGATAAAACCCATTTACAGACCCTACACTGGTAAACCCCTCATACCCCAACGCCAAAATCCTGAGCCCTTAACTCTAGCCCTATACCTGCGCCTCACACCAGCATGGAAAACCATCTAGGTAGGGTACTGCCCCCTCAGTAACAGTTGGATAATAATTATAATACAGTTATAGATAGCCCTTAATAGTACCCATAATATAGACTGTTACTGGGTGGGGGCAGTACCCAACATCTAGGCCTCATCTGTCAGGACAGTAAGCTTTGCAGTTTCCCCTCTGCGCTTCATATTAGTTTGGGGAGGTTTGCGCCCAACCCCTATACACAAAGTCCTTGAACTTTTATGTAACCTTAGGCTAAAACTCCCCAAACCTAAAACTCTCAGCCCTGGTAACTTCACATCAAAGTTTAATTAATAGAAAAGTAACCCTACTTTCCACAATCTTTTTAGTTCATAAGTGCTCCCAAAACCCTCGGTAAACCCGGCACTGGGACTCGGCACCGGTGATCGGATGCCATGGTGGATACACGGCCAAGTACCTTGGGGGGAGGGGGGGTAGGCTGTTGTAGCATTAGTGTGCAGGGTGGGGATATGGGGGCTCCCAAAAAAATGGGGGTCCTCATAATGAGGATTATGCCATCTTGGTGCCTATACTTATATTGGGGCGCCAATTTGAAGGAAACTAAACTACCGCGTATTTTAAACCGGGTCTGGTGTTAGGAAATAGGGTTGCATGTCTAGGGCTCAGGGTGCAGTGGTCAACAAAATGACATAGACTAGAATTTAGATCAGATTATGTATCCCAAAACTCCTTGCTCCTCCTCTAGGTTGCAAGGGCCAAGATACCCTGTTGTAAATTCTACTGTGCATTGTTCCCTTGACAATAGCACCCCACCCCGCCTGTAAAAATGGATATTGTCCCACCTCTTCTTTTTGGCATTGCCCTTACAGCCTAAACCCTGAAACCTTAAATCCTGTAAACACCAGACCCTGAACCCCTAAGCCCTAAAGCCTAAGCCCTGGAATATATTCTTGGTCCACATTACCCCCGGAAGAAAAAAAGGATCCGTGCTTCCGAAAGAAAAGGAATCCCATACCCCAAAAAGTAAAAAAGGATCCTTAACATTGATCCAGTATTGGGACTAAACCCTAAACCCTAAATCCTAAACCCTAAACTCTAAATCCTAAATCTTAAACCCTAAACCCTAAATCCTAAACCCTAAATCCTAAACCCAAATTCTAAATCCTAAACTCAGGAGCGCCTGCCGGTCGGCCCCTAAATCCTAAACTCAGGAGCGCCTGCCGGTCGGCCCCCCCCCATTTTGGGGGGCCGACCGAAACACTTCCACGAGCCGGACGGCATGCCTCGCGCTCGCACATACGGTGCGCCTGCCACAGTGCTTCTTCTGTGCCACCAAGCTTTCAGCCGTGCCACCGGCAGGCTTATGGGGCTGCACGGCACTACTGCCTAGTCTTAAGAGAAAACCCTAAAACCTGCACACCGGACAATTTTGACCTCTAAATCCTAAAGA
>CAJNIZ010011270.1:48045-80863 GCA_905231905.1 Symbiodinium pilosum | reverse complement strand
AACAGGGTTTAGCGAATAGGGTTTGGCGAACAGGGTTTCGGGCCTAAATCCTAAAGAACAGGATTTAGGAACAGGATTTAGCGAACAGGGCTTCGCGTGCAGGGTTTAGGAACAGGATTTAGGAACAGGATTTAGCGAACAGGGTTTAGGGCCTAAATCCTAAAGAACAACTGAGAAGCCAGAAACAGTCTGGGAGAGGCTCAGAAACGGCCTGAGAGGCTCCAAAACGCTCTGGCAGCGGCTGAGAAACGGTCTTGGAGAGGCTCCAAAATGCTTAGAAACAGTCTGGGAGAGGCTCAGAAACGGTCTGGGACAGGCTCAAAAACGCCCAGAAACGGTCTGAGCTCAACAATGCTGAGAAACGGTCTGGGAGAGGCCTGAAACGCCTAGAAACGGTTTCGGAAACGGTCTGGGAGAGGCTCGAAAGCATTCGGAAACGGTCTGAGAGTCTGAGAGGCTTGAAAACGCTCAGAAATGGTTTGGGAGACGTTCAGAAGCGGTCTGAGAGGGGCACCAAGAAATGGTAAAGCGTCGTAAACGGTCTGGGAAAGGCTCAGCACTGTCAGAAACGGTCTGCAGAAAGGGGAACTATATAAATGCAAAGCAAGGAATGTCATTCTTCGCGCAACCTCGGGTTGCGCAAATAAGCTTATTTTCCGGATGTCTTGGTGGCGCGGGGGAGACTCAGAAAGAGCCTAAAGCTTACCCCTGTCGGTAACCCTAGGGTTGGCAATTTTAGCCCTAATTAAGATTATTTCTGTGTTTTTTGAACCTCCTGGACCGTTTCTGGACTACTCCGTCCGCCCCGCCCAAGAAAAAGAGTTTAGGAACTCTAAACCCTAAAAGGCGGAGCTGGCTAGGGGTGGGAGCCGCCCTCACGGCGTGGGAGGGCAATAATAAAAAGGTGCGGCCGATAGGCCCCCGCTTTCAAAGGCCACAATGCACGTGCTTGGCGGCCTCAACGCGCGCTCCGAGGCCGAAAAAATCTTGCTCAGACTTGTACGCCCGTCCGGCCGGAGAACGGGTTTCTTTGATCTAAGCAAACCCTAAACCCTAAATCCGAAACCCTAAATCCCATGGGACTTTCGGGAATTGGGAACTTGGGGCTGAGGCAGCAGGGCTGACAAGTGGGGGGCCCGGGCTTACGTAGGGTTTCAGGGTTAGGTTTAGGGTTTAGGGTTTAGGGTTTTATATTAGGACCCTTTGACTTATCATATGATGGTTACAGGGTCCTAATTTTGGGGGTTGGGGTTACCAAAATCCCCTTATTAGTCTAGGGTTTAGGGTGGCGGTTTAGGATCTAGGGTCTGCGTTCAGGGTTCGGGTTTGAGGAATAAAAGTTTAGGATTTAGCAAGGACTGCAGTGGCTTTTTTGGGGTACCCTCAGGACATTGCCGGATCTTTATGACTTATACGAAGGCCCCAAGTGGGCATTTTTATACTTGGATTGCTCGGCCTATGGTCCCTATCGGGATTATGTGGGAGGCTGCTTGTTACGGAGGCTAAAAGCGAAGAAATTGTGAAGGCCTGATGCTTGCAATTGAAGTTTCTCTGCCAGAGGGCTCAACCCTAAAACAAGGATCCTGTGACTATGCCCACAACTTCAGATTTCGCAGCTTTCGAAAGCCACCAACCCCTTAAGCCCGGATTTAGCTTAGTGACCCCAAGTTTTGTCAAACAAGAGAACTCTATAAGAGTCATGAGATAATGGCTTTTGCAGCTCAAGGTTCGAATCCCAAAGCCTCCGAGTTTGGGGTTTAAACGGTTTAGAGTTTAGGGTAACCGAAGCCAAGGCCTTGTAGTTTGATGTCTTCAGCTTCGGGTTTCAGAGATACAGGGATCTATACATCAAAGTACTACCCAGCTGAAGGCTTAGCGAGCTTGCCTTGAACGCGCTATGGGGCCGTGGGCGAAGCCCTCGACCGGACCCCTATACCCACGACCTCCACTCAACTACCCGGTCGTATCCTAGGTAGTTTCGAATGACAGGGTCTTTACTTGGAAGACCTTAGGCTCAGCACAGCTCTGGACAGGATTTGGCGCCGTGGTTGGTGTTGATTATTTTCTTGATACTTATCGCTAAACACATCTTCAGTACACGGTACCTGGATGGTGAATGGGACTCAAAAAGTAGCTTAAACATATGGATAGCTGCACTTGTTACATGCCTTCTTCGGCTTAAGTACTAACTAAGACTTGCAATCGCTGCTACGCAATAAACCCTTGATCCACAAAAAACCTTTAAACCTTTAGTCTACAGCCTTGAACATAAGTCCTGAACTGTTAGCTCTCAACCTGACAAATGGCAGTTTGCGTTTTCTTTTCCCTCGCCTATATAACTCCATATGACCCGTTTCGGGGCTGATCCTTGTTTTGAACCCAACGCCGCAAACCCTAACCCTGAACACTAGACTCTGAACCACCAACCCTGAACCCCAAACTCTAAACTCTGAACACACACCCCTGGGGATTACTTGGTAGTTTCCCAAAAACCAGAGACCCAATATACACCCCCAAATACTACAGGCTTTATTTAGGGGACCCCCAAAATGGTACCCCTAATTTTGGGAAACCCTGCTCCCTATACAGCCCCATATAACCCTAGTTCCCATTTGATTCTCCATGTTCTTTCCATTTGATTTTCCATTATTGGGGGGTAGTATCCATGGCTCTTTGCTAACCCCAAACCCCTAAACCCTAAAGTCCTAAACAATAAACCCTGAACCCTATGCCCTTAACCCTAAACCCTAAACCCTCAAGCCCAAATAAATACAAATTGTATAGGGCAAAGTTTTTTTAAAAAAGGAAACCCGCCCAAAAGTCGGTAGAAACTTCCGACCTGAACGCTATACAATTTGTAGAAACCCTAAACTCTAAACCCCTAAACGCTAAAGTCCTGAACTATCCCTATGCCCTAAACCTTAAACCTTAAACCCTGAACCCTGAACCCTAAACCCTGAACCCTGAACCCTAAACCCTAAAATCCTAAACCCGAAACCCTAAAACCCTAAACCACTTTGAGCCCAGGTTCTGGTCTACCAGGGCCTGGCAGTGACGTTCTGCCGCCACCTCGCTGGGAACGTTTTTGCTTCTCGTTTGAGACTTAGGCTTGGGGGGGGTGGGGGGTGGTTCAGGTGGTTGGGTTTACGGTTTAGGGTTTAGGGTCCAGGATTTAGGGTTTAGGGTTTATAGTCCACCTTAAGTAGATATAGGGGCTATAGGGATTATATTGGGATAATGGAAAAGAAAATGGAAACTACTATTTAGGGTTTGGGGGGGGTGGTTCAGGTGGTAAATCCCTCCCTTCACCCTGTAGTCCCCCTTAAGTAGATAGAATATAGGGTTTAGGGTTTAAGATTTAGGGTTTAGGGTTTAGGATTGAGAATTAGGCTTTTGGGGACCCCCTTACTAGGGATCATATTAGGGTAATATGAGGGCTATATTGGCACTATACAGGGTATATAATGGAAAAGAAAATGGAAACTACTATTTAGGGTTTAGGGTATAGTCCTCCTTACGTAGATAGAATATGGGGTAGATTATTGGGGTGATATAGGGAAAATGGAAAAGAAAATGGAAACTAAGGGCCCCTCAAGTAGATAGAATGAGGGGTATATGGGATCTTACTCTAATATACCCAAAACCATATTCTATTTACTTAAGGGGGATCTACTTAATGGGGACTATAGGCTTTTAAGGGGGGTTCAGGTGGTTGGGGTTTAGGGCTTTGCGCTTAGGGCTTACAGTTAGGATCTGGGGATTTTAATGAAAATCTATTCGGGAATGTCTGGGGACTAGAGGTCCCTTTCTCGCCTCCAGAAGCTAAACCTGAATAGGTGAAGGGCCTCAAGATGTATGAGGATTACAAAGGGACTCTGGGCGTCCCGTATCAGGATTCTGTGAGGACTGCGGCGGGGTTGGCTGCTCATGCTAGTGATGTTGCGTTGAAGCTTTTTTCAGCCCGGGCCGTGAAGGGGGTCCATGATGGACGCAGGCTTTGAGACTTTGAACCATGAAATTGCATGGGCTCTTATACTAATGGACAATCAGGATACACAAGGCTATGCGATTTGAGTTGCAGGCAGTTACAGGCTTTACTCTTCCATCCATTTGTGCAGCAGGAGCCCGCCACAAGCCAAAATCCTACATGTCATACCTCGTATGCATCCAATGTACAAAGCATTCAGTGTTTCGCAGACATACAAAATCCTACATGGCCGCTTTTCTAATACCCTACCATAATTTGTAAGGCTTTTGTGTATAGGGCCATGCAAAATGTGTACTATCCACTGTATGACAGCGGGAACTGCAGATTCCACCTGAGACAGCTCACAACCTACATACTTGTGTAACCCTGAACCCCAAGCCCCGATCCCCAAACCAAATGCCCAAGACGGAACCCCTCAACCCTTACTTGGAGGGTCAGGGGGACTTACTTCGTAAATAGGTTAATAATTCGGATAACTAGGATTACTGTATGGGTTATACGAACTATTGACCTATTTACCAAGTCTCCCTCACCCTCCAAGTATTCCCTACATCATGAGCCCCTTTGGACAGGTGGCCCAATCCCCCGCGGCCATTGCAGCGGTGTGAGCGCTGGCCTCAGTGTTGGCCCAGCCAAACAAATGCGGAAGCCCCGAAAGGATGTAAAGGGTTAGGGTTGTGGGTTTAGGGTGCTGCCTTGAAAGGGATTATGGGAGGTATGCGGGATGTAGGGTTATAGTGGGGCCTAACTACTTAGAATAGTAAAGAATCTCGAAACACCATTTAGTGTTGAGGGGGAAGGGTTTAGGGATGATAGTCTAGGGCTTTGGATGTAGGGCCTGGAGCCGTGTAGACCCTAACCTAAAAGAAAGCCAGTCTGATACAAGTTTCGCTGTGGTAGCTTTTCATAAACAGGCGAATCCCAACAAAGAACCCCCAAATACCATAATCCTCATTACAAGGATCCCCCAAAAATGGCATCCCTAACTGTGGGAAACCAACATGTGAGCCATAGCCTAAACTCCTCAAAGCGGGTTATATAGGGAATTGTTTAGGCGACTGCCATAGGCGATATTAACAGAGATACTAGGAGTTTAGAGTATAGTTCATGTGGAGCAGTCAAAGCTTCCTGAGGCCTAGGAGTTAGGGGTTGGGGGGTTTAGGGTTGAGGGTTTAGGGTTTAGGGGAACGATGCTAGGGATTCTAGGTACATTCCTAGAGGACCCCAGATAGGACACTTAAGATGCACACTTAGAAGGTACTTATAAGGGAATCTAGAAGTGTACTTAGAAAGTCTGCCCTATTTGGGGGTTTGGGGATCAGTTATTTACGGTTGAACGCGTGATTTGGAATTTGTTGCTTTCGGTATGTGAATTGGGGCTGAGTTATTCAGGGTCGAACCAGCTAGGGTTCCGAGCTTTGGGATTTAGGGATTAAGGCCCCAAGGCTCTTTGGATCGGGGAATGGCTTGGGTTTGTGGTTTCGGGCTTTGGGGTTAGGGATTGGGGTTTGGGGTTGAGGATATGAGCTGAGTCTGGCTGAAGTCTAGGGGTTTGGAGATTATGGAGTAGGCAGGGTTGCCAGATTCTCGTGGCCTCGTCCAAATGCCCGCACTCTAAAGCCGCAAGCAGTACACCCTACTCAATCCTGGGAGGCTTTTCCTGAAGCATGGGTAAGGGGTTTGGGGGAATCATTGCGAAACTCTCAGGAAGGAAGACATCAGAAGCTGCCCAAAGGCACGAAGTACTCTGTAGTTGCCTGGGGCCCAAATTCCATACTTAAACCTCAAACCCTGGGCTAGGGCTAAGAGGTCCCAGGGGCGCTTAGCATTCGGGGATATTGCAAGACGCTGGCATTGTCCAGAATTTTTCTAAAAAAAGGTAAGAAACTACAAGGTCTGTCCTGCTTCTCAATTGGGGGCAAATTCGGGAAAGTTTGCAGGCTTAGCAGTCTAAGACTGAAACGCAGGACTCTATTCCTTGCAGGCGGGGGGGATATTCATTGTGGTCTTGATCCCCTACTCTTGTAAAAGAAACCTTAGCCATTTGCCCTGAACCTGAAGCTTCAAGTGAGCGTCGACACTTCACCATACATCCCAGAACCCTACTCCAAATCCTAAGCTCTCATCGCTGAATCCCAATATCAACCCCAAACCCTTTCAGAAGCTCACACAGCTTAGGACGAGACGTGCGCCGCACAGACCTGGTAAAGTTGGAGATCCCTAAATCCTAAACCCTACACAACAGTGAACCTAGACATATTGTTGAGGAATCGAAGCGTAGAGTTTAGGGATTTGGGTTTAGGGTGTAGGGTTTGAGGTTTCGAGGAAACTGGTAAGGATTCTATGAATAGGGCTGTGGGGCACATTAGTGTACTATAGTTGTACAACGACAATAAAGGTTTAGTATTCGCATATGATCAAACTTCTGAAGTAGTCTTACCATAAACCCTGAACCCTAAACCCTGAACCCTGAACCCTGAACCCTAAACCCTGAACCCTGAACCCTGAGCCCTATGGTTTTAGGGCTCAGGGCCGAGGGCATGGGGTGCAGAGCTTAAGGCTTTTTGAGGCTCAGGGTTCAGGGGTTGAGGCTCCGACAGTTGGGCAACTGGCCTTCTAGAGGCACTGCTACTAAAGGGATTACTGTTTACGTTTGAAATCATGTGACTGAGGCCACTATAGCAAAATTATTATTGAAGGTGGTCGTCGCCGTGGTCGTAGTCCTACTCGTCGGCGTTTCGTGGTGACTGCCCACAGAAAGGAGAGGCAGCAATGGCAACATCATTCACAGGGGAAACACAATCACAAATGCGACCAATACAGTTTATCGCCATAGTCCTGATGAAGCGTTTCCAGCTTTTCTTGTTGAGGTGGTTCTATAATGAATTTACAACGAAATGTGACTGAAATCAGAAAAAAGTATATGAAATGGCCATGAACCTTTTCTAACTTTTTCGTGCTCCACCTCTATGTGGCGAGGCTGCAGCCAATGTCGGCGGAGGCGGCACCTTGAGATGCGGGCTTGGGACTACCGTAGAAGCCCAAATAATTGCCAATAGTCTGCCCTTATAACCCCTATATCATCATAATATATAAGATACCCCAAAACTCTATTCTTATTAAATCTTATTAAAGAGGCCCCTGTATTGGACCAGTTAGGTTTAGGGCTTGAGGTTTTTCTAGTTGGGGGCTGGGGGCTTGAGGTTCGGGATTCCATGGTCTGCGGCTCCGCCCAACTCGTGTTCCCTGCCAGTGTGAGGGAGTGCACTTCAAAGCTCTTCTCAGGCCATCGTTTCGGTCCCTCTTCGAGGTTGATACAATGGTCTTTCGTTGCAGGTTCTTCCTCAGCTCAAATACGACCCGAACCCCAAAACCTTCCAAGCACTGTGGGAAACCTTTACCTTTCAGCCCTCAACAGCCCCTAGAACCCTGAGGCTCTGAAGCAAAGATCCATCTTGTATATTTCTTTCCAATCCCCAAGAGCTCTGTGCAGCATGCTGCACCTTACTGAATGCTTTGGCGCCTAGCGTGGAAAATCTTGGATGATCAAATTCGTCTGTCTCTTGTGGCTTGCAAGATGTTGGCGTTTTGATCCGCAGAACCTGCCTATTCTCCATAATGAGACACCGTGGACTGGATAGGAGCATTGGTATTCTACAGCCATCGCTGTCGGTTTCTGTCTACGCTAAGGACCTACGCATTCCAATTTGATAGGGGTTCATGTTCTCAGGTTCATAGCAAATTTTGTGTGAGTGGATCCGTCTCTGGGTAACGAAGTCCAATGTGGCCAGTGAGTCCCAACAATGCCCCTAAGCCCAAAAACCTGAACCCTTGAATTCCCAAAACGACTTGAAACCCGACAAACCTTAACCCTTGACTCCAGGTGCGATCGCAGGAAAAGCTGGGTGCCGGCACACATCCTGCGCAAGACGCTACGGTTTAGGGGTTTAGGGTTTAGGGTTTAAATACGGGTTGCCGTTGAGGAAGTTAGCATATGTAGCATATGTACTCCTCGTAAAGTTAATTTTGCTTGCGTTCCTCGACAGCAACCCAGCAAATTGCCAATATCGTGTTGAGGAATATTTGAAGCATGCTTTAGGTTGATGTTACAAGATAGTCTAGAATCAGAAGAAACTATTTCAGGCCATTCCCCCCCACAATATTGAATTATCTTCGCCCTGTAAATTATTTAGCGTTGGAGGGGATGTGTATTGAAAGCATTAGATAGGGCGTCCCCTGAAAATAAGCTCCTGTCACCTGAAATCTAGCTGAAACCTAATCAGTTGACATCTAATTAAAGCCAAATTAAATCAGAATCCATTGACATCTACTTAGCATCTACTTAGCATCCATTGAAGTCTGATAATCTAGTTTATCCAATTCGAGCCAGTAAAGTCTATTTCAAATTCGTTGGACTCTGATCAGAATCTAATGAAAACCGTCTGAAATCGATTCAAATCTTCCTGAAATCATACTAAGCGCGATATCAATTGTAATAAAAACTATTAATCGCATTTAGATGCCAAATATCTAAGCAAAACCTCAGGGGTCGCTAACTTGTTTTAAGTGCATATTGCATGCCCCCTAATGTCCTCAGAACCGCCCTCAATTGGTTCTTGTTTTTGTAGTCACGGTAGTCGTGTCCTTTTAAAAAGTGCTCTTCAGGCATTTAAGCTCCTGATTTGTTATCTAATATCAGGGGTCTTTCAATATCAATGGGAAGTGATGACTTCTTCAGGGGCTGCTACATTATTACTGAATCTGCCCTAGAAACCTCCTAACACTTCATTTGTGTTGTGTCTTTGGTGGTTTTCGCAGCAAGAACTACAAGCTGCTTTTCAGGATACCACTTGAGTGGAATTTAATATTGTAGGAGTGGCTTCCGAATACTCGGATGAGGGGTGAGGAATTGGGTCTTAGGGTTTTGCGTAATAATATAGTGGTGATAATGGTAACACTGGAATAACAGCAAAACATAATCATATATCAAAAATACAATACTTGTTAGGCTTCGTGCTATAGAGTGCGGGGGGTTGTGAAGCCTGGGGCTGAGGGTGACTGCCAGGCTTTGCGGTCAAGGAATAGGGAGGCTTCCTTGGGTTGCAGGCTAACGCCTTCCATCTCTATGAAAGTTGCGGAGATGGCGTGCGCTCCAACATCACATCGCCAAAGCAGCAACTGGCAACAGAGCACCCTAACCCCTAAGCCCCTAAACCCTAAACCGGGCCTTCGCTAAGTGGTCTTGTATACTCTTGCATCCTGACTTCCCACCCCCCCAACTATAGAATATGCGAGCACAAGTTGTCCGTATTTCGGCCTTACTGGAGCTGCATTTGTCGGGGTGGCAGACGAGGGGGAGAGTGGCATGCCATTCCCCGTTTTATGGGCTCAGTCGCGCTTGGGTTTCAGGACCCACTAGACAAGAGAACGTGGATGCCAGACTCCGTAGAATCTACACTTGCTGTAGGTCCTTTTCTGGACAGGTTAACGGTTTCAAGTTTGAACCACCTCTGATCCCGCATTCAATCCCTAAAACTCACTCAACTCGAACTTCAAAACGATAACCCCCAGACCCTGTAAGACCTAAACTTCAAATCCCGAAACCCCAGCCCGAGCCGCCCTACCCCAGAGCCTCTACGTATACCCTACAGCCTGTTCCATAAACCCTAAACCTAAACCCTTAGGGCCCATAAGTAGCACCTACACCGGAGCCTCTGGGTAGACTTTAAGCCAGGATCGTCATGAGTTGTCTACATCATCCAGTGAAGCTAATTTCCGAAGATTGCCTGTGCGGTCCAGGATTTAAGGGTTGTATGCTGTTGGTTCTTAATTGGTTTTAAGGGTTTTCTCCCTATCCGATCCAGGATTTTTAGCCCTGAATTAAGAAGCGTCATTAGGGGTCAGGGCTTAGCCTATGGCGATCGTAGCTATTACCCTTGATGTGGTATGCCATAATCCCTTCCAAAGTGAATTACGTTGGATAGGGCTATAGCCCAGACACCTAAAATATCCCAAAAATGGAACCCCCAAATAATCACCTATTTTCACCAATGCAGGAATGCTTCTTTTTTTTTGAGGGGGGGGGGTTGGTCTTCCATTTTTTCGGATCCTTTAGGGGGTCTGGGAGGGTCTCGGCTTGACAGGAGCGAATTCCAGAGTCTTCCTTGGTTGGATATACTGGAATAACGGAAAAATGGAAACTACTATAATGGGTTAGATAGGGATTATAGGGTATATGATGGGGATAATGGGATAACGGGAAAAATTGAAACTACTACTGCTCTCCCGTGTGCTTGGTAGGGAATGAGGGAATAGGGGAACTGTTCTGCAAAATCACATGGGAATTAATTGCTGCCATCTTCTCATTTCCTACTCAGCACGAAACTAGTCGCTAGTCCTGCAAATGTGGCATTCTAACTCTTGCCGAGGAACTTTTTCGATGCACAGCTGTGGCATTTTGACATTGGAGGTCTTTGTTGCACATGCTCTTGCGGGGATTCACATGCACCTTTGCCGAATGCCCATGAGTTTATGGCCTCCGGGTGAAGGGCATGTTGCCTTCAAGAAGCATACAACATACAGCGTGAGCAGGGTGTTCTGAAGCGAAACTTACCTGCAGAGGCCGTGACAACCCTAAACCATGAACTCCATAGATTGGGTCCTGCCCGCACCAATTAACAGTTTATAATAGGGGTCATATGAAGGGCTATATACAACTAGATTATAAATATTTTCCAACTGTTAATGGGTAGGGCCAGTACCCTTCAACAAAGAGCTTTCTCAAAATGAGGTACCTTTAGAGGCTCTAGGTGTGGGATTGAAGTTTAGAGTTCTGAGCAGTACCTAATCTTGGTTGGCCTTTAGAGACCCTTCAAAAACATTAGTATAGACGGGTCCCTTTAAAATGAATACGAAAAATATTAAAGGAACCCAAAGGCCTACCCAGCAATCTATAGATCTTTCAGCTCCCCCGTGAAGCAAGCTAAATCATTTGGAAGTTACAAGTGTATATAGGGGTACAATATAGGGGTATACCGTAGGGTTATATGGAATTAGATGGGGACAATGGAAAATATAGTGGAAACTACTATATTATAATAATAGGTCAATATAAGGTTTATAATGGTGTTATATTAGGGAGAATGGACAAGACAACGGAAACTACTGTAATGAGTTATACAGAGGTTGACCTTTCTCAAAACTAGCGTTCCTTTGCCTACCGCCACAAGTCATCTTCCCGCTTCCCCTTCATACAATGAGATCACATGGCGGCTTTCTTTGAATAGCCTGCATAAGACACTAAACGGCCCCAATCCCTAAGCAGTTCGAAGACAAGCCCTACCTACTAGAAAGCCCAGGTACCCCCTAGCCCCAAACTACCCACCATAGGGTTTAGGGATTAGGGTTTTGAGTCTGTAGTTTAGAGCTACCCCGAAAAATCGCCTACTTTGAACAACCCAAAGCGGTAGGAAGGTAGAGGAAAGTTGATTAGACTTATGGGAAGTCTTAGATTCCTACAAAGGTTTTGGGGGAAGCCTCCGAGCCGAAGGTAGTGCAGAACAGCCTGACACCGATTTGACACCGGAGTCGAAACCTCACCCGGAGGGTGCAAGTGCCCAATACTTGGGGTTTAGTCAAGAGAAATTGTAGTACAGGTCTTGGGGGAGTATATGATGGCACCTGGACCTGCAGGTCAAATCTCCAAAAGGCCAGAGCTAGCAAACTACCGCGCAAAGCATCCGTGCAAAACCAAGATGGTGACTTTACGATGTAGGCCTTTCAAGTTACAGACATAGATAGCTATCCCTATGGGCCTAAGGGTCCAAAGACCCAAATAAAAAGGCTTTAGGGCCGTAAAACCCGTTTATTTAGGTCCTTGGACCCTTAGGGTAAAGCCTAACTCCAAAACCCTGAAGCCTAACTTTTCCATTTTCTCTTCCATTGTCCCAATAAACCCTCCTTGGACCCTTAGGGTATGACTGGGGGTAAGTTCCGAAAGCGAGGCCGCCCTCTAACCACGCACGCTTCCCCGAACCCATCCTATAAAGCCTACGCCCTGAACCCAATCCCTATAATTACAACCCTTACGCTGGCCCCCAACCACCAGTTTCTAAAACCTTGTCCCTTAACCCGCAGAGGATTGTGTTCGGTACTTGGGCCCGTGAAGGTGAGCACTATGCGGTTTTAAGGTCTGTGCAGGGGCCCTGGTCCTTGTAATGCTGGCGGAACAATCAAAAGGCTAGCTGGGCCCTGTTGACGAGAAGGCCAGCAAAATGTAAACAAAAAAGCTTGGCAGAAGCAACATAGCTAGTGTACAGACTCGTCCTATGATTCCTGTGTTCCTGCAACCATCTATACCTCTATAACCATCCGCCGGTTGGTGGCATAAGACTTAAACTTAAACCCTCATGCCTGAACCACAAGTTTCAGACATCGCGGAGTAGCGCTAGGGTGGAGCAGCAAGGGGTAACTCGTCACCAAAATTACCCGGTATGCAAGAGACTATCTAGAGGACCCGCCCATGGATGAGACCTAACCGCATCTGAGCTAGACAATGTCAACGCCAAGAAGGTTGTTGCTTGGCACCCCTGAATCCTATTTCGTCCTCTAATCTTGAACACGAAAATTCTCTGGCACAGTGGAGGTACTCAGTCCACGCGTGGAGCGGATAGAGCTAAAACCAAGCATCAGGAAAGGCAGCTACGCTCATTTTCGTGTCACGTCTGTGGAGGTTAGGATGACTAAAAAAACTCAGGGTTTGGGGTAAGTTCATACAGATCCAGAGCATGGGGCTTAAGAACTTAGGATCCGTAAAAATCGGCCGAAGGTGTAGAAAAAGACAGGTGCTTTGGCTGTGCTTTGAGCTTGGGGTTGGGGCTTGGAGCTTCGGTTGAGGTGGAGGGTTCAGGATTTTGGGTTGTTGGCTTGGAGAAGCGCTTTGCATTGAAACTGGACAAATCAGGCCAACGTTGGGTTCTGTATGTAAAGGAGACAGAATACCTTGAATCATGCCATAGATCCTTGTCTGATTCGAAGAATCTTCCTCAGTCTGGCGGTGTTGGTCTCCTACACTTGCATTCCCAAACCCGAAAAAATGTAGATGCGTGATTAAGAAACCCACTCCCTTTAAGGACCTTAATATTAGGATCCCTATGCAGGGGAGGGGATTTATAAATTAGGGGTCTACATTGGGCTTTAGGGTTTAAAAAATAGGGGTTAACCTCTAAATTCTGGACCCAGCACTCCGCAGCCAATGCAGTTTAAGGAGGGTTTGCAACGGGTTCCCTACCCAGGATCGAGCCAGAAAAAGACTTGAACGACCAATTTTTCTCTTATAAAAACAAACACGACTGAAACAACGAAAAGACTTGAATCAAACTTTGTTCTAACCGTTGTCCTGCACGGACCCAGTCAAAGAAAAAGATAAGAACAGATCTATAAACATTCTGTGACTTCGCTTATGCCTCCTGAGTTTGCCGGTGACTTAGAGTAATTGGTTCCGGTCAATGGGTCGTTTACGAACCACCAGACCCATCGACAAATCATTTTGTGAACATGCCAGCAATGAAGAATCTCAGCTCATTGGTTCCCTAAACCTAAACCCCTTAGGCTACCCCCGGCCGCAAAGGTTATCGCTTAATTGGCCTCATTTTTAGGGAGTGTACTATGATGCTCAGTGGGGGGAATCCATAACATAACTTAAACCCAGAAACCTGAACGCACTAAACCCTGGACGCAAAACCCCAAAACCCTCAACAGCTGTATCTCTACCGACTATCCCAATGCTCTCCCTGTGACACAAATGTACGTATATATGTATATATATATGCCCGGTGAATGACTCCTACTTTCATGAGTACGTAGGCTTACTAAGCCACAAAAACATCCAGGCACCACCTTTCCAGAAGCAGCGAAACCACGGCTGCTAGGCCGAAGGCCACGAATTCCGAACTGTATCAGTTTCCAATGAAATTGGGGGCTCCTTTTTCGGGAGTCCTTACAAAAGGGTTATAGCATATTGGGGTCTATATGAGCCCCCTATTTATGGAAACCACCATTTATTTGAACGTGTTTCTCCTGCTTCAGCATAGAATGCGTAGGGTTTACCCAACCCCCTCTGTGTAGCTTAGCAAATAACCACAACAACCCCGAAAGGGAACTATGTAGGAGCCCTTGGGTAGGATGTATGGAAGGTTTCTCAAAATGGGGCCGACCTTCAGATTTTGGACGGTCTTCCGGGGATAAAGGGGTTATGCCTTTTTCGGGCCAAGTTTGGATACAAAGCCTCCAGAAGAGGAGGCCCGCTAACAACCCTAGCCTAAATTAGGTTCTGAAGATAATAACTATGGGGTACCCCATGAGGATTCAATAGGAGTTCTTGTGAGAAGTTCTCAAGATCGGTGAGTTTAGGGTTCAAGCCCCCTGACATGCCACAACATAAGTGGAATCTTATGAGAGAAATGAATGCGGCCACTCTTTTGCATTCTCTCAGTTTTCCACGTCGGCTTCCCAATTGCACAGCAATCTTGCGGCCTATTCACATAATCATACTTCCTTTTGAAACTTCAGTTGTTTGCCACGGAATTTTTTCCAGTCCTGTAACCGTCCTACAACTCCCAAACAACTGCAATCTAAACAGTGAGCCAGTACCTCACGCGGTCCACCTGTGTATCCCTCAGGCCGTAACCTAAAAACGGCACCCCAGTATGCCCCAAATATACACAGCTTATGGACCCCATATTCTCTTGTCGTGTTCTTTAAACAGATCCAGCTAACTTTGGGCACAACATTAGCAGCACAACTGTCAAAGCCTTGAACCGACCCCAAAAAACCCATGGCTTCGAGGGCAATCTCCTTTACTATGGCGAGTATCGCCACTATGGCTATGACTATGACTGTGGCTGTATCTATTCCTATTGCTAACATGACTACGTAATAGGGATCAGGCAAACCAAGTACCTAACGCAACCACGCACCTTGAACTGTAGACCCTAAACAGTTAGCCCTCATCACCTTGAACCCCAAACCTCAAACCCTAAACCCCAGCCCCAAAACCCTAAACCCAAGACCCTAAACCCTAAACCTTCAGTCATCCACGGGCAACTCAATGCCCAAAGTACTCTATGTTCGAAGCTTCGAGCTTGACGTGGGAATCATGGCGTGGGGAGCACACAAACCCTAGAGACGATTTCATGTGGGAACCGCTCCCATGTCAGATCTGCAGGGCATTGGGGCAAAGGTTTTAAGGTTTTGGGCGGTTGCGGGTTTAATTGAAGTAGGGTCCGGGGCGCAGCATAACTGATGGTTTTGAAGCGCACTGAGTTGTAGGGAAAGCCTTGGCAGAGCAAGCCGGTGTTTAGGGTTCAGGGTAGGCGTTGGGGTTTAGGGTGTTTTTTGTTAGAAAATGTTTTTCCTCCTCTTAAATGGAAACCCAGACTAATTAGGTCGATCGAATTCACCAACTAGTGAGCGTGTAGAGCGTTCAGGATTTAGGGGTACTGGACGGTACCCCAACAAGGACTTCCTCTGATGCCTTGAAGGAGCTGAGCTTTGATGGGAACCACTTGAAGAGTTGAAATGCGTAGCCCAGTACCCTTAAGCCCTGGTATCTTTGAACTCGAGATTTCGAACATTTTAGGATAACTGGGCTTAACCCTCAACCTCAAACCCTGAACCCTTGGACTCTTAACCTTAACCCCTGAACCTACACGCGTCGCGCGCTCAACGTTGTGTGATACGCTCGCCGAGGGAGTATGTGACTGTTCCCGAACTTGGCTACTCTCCATACAGGTAACCTTGGCTTGGAGAATGGCTGTATCTCCAAAGCTAGCCGTACATGCTATAACCTGTCCAGGACACGGACCTAGCAACATACATAGCATTACTATATACATATTGTATATATAGAAGCCCCAAACCCTAAGATCCACAGTTTTTAACATAGATATGTGTCGTTCTTCTGGGTTCGGGGGAGCCTTCCAGGTCCAAGGCCTGAGCCACCTGGAAAAGGTTTAGGGTATCCCAAACCCTAAACCCTGGGACCCCCATCCGCTAAAGAAGAACACAATGCGGCTCAGGGTCAGGGGAGCTTCTCCAAAAAAAAGGGTCCTTCAGGGACCCCATGGGGATGTAGAGGGATCATAATGGGATTATGGGGTAGGGTCCTTATTAAGGATTGTAGAGGGATTATTTTGAAAGATATCCATTCCGGCAGCCGGCACTTGGCTTAGATGTTGTTTAGGGCTTGCCAGGTTTCCAACCTAGCCATATCTCGATATTAGACTTCCAGGCGCCACCTCCAAAGCAACAGAAGAACACCCAAACCTAAACCCTGAATCGTCAATGATGCTGCGGGATTTGTCACCTGTGGCATAATTCGGGGGGTTAGCGGGTTCAGATTTTGTTGTTTAGGTATATGCTGCATGCCCTGCAAATGAGATGCGCGCACGCTTCACGCGAGCTGCAAGCTTCAGGAGCTTCTGTCAAATTCCCACTTTCTCCCCTCAGCTTTCAAGCCCTTGCTTTCTTGCCTTCAAAAATCTCATTGAAAGACCTACTGGCCTACTGGTGCCGAAGGGTGAGTGGGCAAGTGCACATAAGGTATTATAGTACCGAGAGTATATCTGGCCAATTTATCCCTGTCATCCCCTAGACCTATAATAAAAGCAATCGTTTATACAATTTGTGGGGGTTACACTGTTATGCTATCATAAAAACTCAGAAAAGACTCAAAAAGGAAACAAAGTTAGTGATAGTTACAAGGATCCACCCGCCACTCTCCTTTTTTGGCACCAGTAAGCCGAAGAAGAGCGGAGCTTGAAACGTTTCAGTTTCTTGCGGTAGGACAGCAGACTGCGGAGGGCTTTAAGTCCTAAACCTTAAACCCTCAAGCCCATATAAACTTACCATTACTTAGGGTACCGACATTTTCTTGATTTTAGAATTTCAAATTCTGAAAATTTCTAAGTTTTAGAAGTTCAAAACCAAAACGAACCCCAAACCCTAAGTATTGGTCATAAACCCTAATTCGAATTTGGCTTAGGGCTTGAACTCTCAAACACAACACTTTGGTTAGGCAATGGCTCTGAGATCTTACGGGGCATGCATTCTTAAGTCTGCATTCATCCAAAGCTAGTCTAAGCAGCCCAGGCCTTTGAACAATGGGAACCTAAGCCCTATATCCAAAGCCCGAAATCATGGGACCCTAAACCTTGAACTCTAAATCCTTAATCCAACCTAAATCGTAATTTCCATTTTCCTTTCCATTATCCCAATGTACCAGACACAACAACGCGAAGAATCCCTCCGAGATCCTGCTCAAATCCCATGCTGTTCAAACGAAAAATGCCACGCCACAGGCTCAAAGGCTCGCAAGGCCAGCAGTCCAAGCTTGAGGGGCATAAGGGTTTGGGGATTTAGGGTTTAGGGTATAGGGGTTTAGGGATCTAGGGTATAAGGGTTTAAGGTATAAGGGTTTAGGGATTTGGGGATCTGGCTTTTAGGGTACTATGGTATATGGGTATACAGACGTCCTGTTCCAAAAAGAAAACGGTCATCAGGGAAACTATGTGTTCCCCCCCACATTTTCTCCCGTAGACCTACAGGACCCCTAAGATCTTCTTCCCCAAAGGACCTTTGGCTCAACGGCCATATAAGGTCCTCGATCCATGGTTCTGCTAGGGATTGCTAGGGATTCCCAAAGGATGAACCTGGGAAATGCACAACATGTCCTAGAGAGTGTAGGGCTTAGGTCCATGGATATACCATCTCGAAAAAACAGCTGGAAGCCATATGATCCCGTTAAAAGGGCAGTAGTCCTTGAAGGCATTGGTTTGGGATTCGATGTTAGCCTGAAATGGGAAAGAATTGAGAGGTTTCGCCAGCGCCAGGAAACACAACTGCCATCCATGTTGATCCCAGTTTTAACACCGGCCTTTACAGGGTACAGTTATCATAAACGTGTGATTTTGAGATATCAGAGGTTGCACAACATCCTGATATCATGCCCTAAGCCTAAACCCCGAACACTATCACGTACTCCCTTTAGAAGCCTTTAGGTAGCAGGCCCACATGAGCTATAGTCTAAACTCCGAGTATCCCCCTTAATATCCCCTATAGTAGTCCCCTATATGATCCCCTATATAACCACCCCTTTAAGGAGTTTAGATTATGGCTCACATCAAGCCCTTTGGTCGAAACACCCAAGACCTTCAACTTCAACCCTGCTTCAGATCAAATGAGTCGGTATGAGTTGGGCTGTATTCTATAGGGTTTAGGATTTAGGGGTTTGGGGTTTAGGGTTTAGGGGTTTAGGGGTTTGGGGTTTAGGGTTTAGGGGTTTAGGGTTTGGGGTTGGTAGGGCTATGATTTATGGTGCCTCAACCTGGAAACCAATATATACACTGACGCATACTCGTGCAGAACCCTGAATGCACTAACCAAAAACCCACTCAGAATAAAGCGTAACCTGAATCTCAAGTTCCTAGACAACTGATTCCCTCAGATCTTGGGTACCGCTCCCACCCAGTAACAGCCTGTACTAGGGGTCCTATTACGGGCTATGTATAATCTTAATATAACTAGCATCCCACGGGTACTGGTGGGACTGGTGGGGGCACTATCCAACTTATGTCCCCTGCTTTATTGAATTAACCCTGCCCTGCGGTTGCGGCGTGGCGTCTTGGGGGCAGCAGTCAGCTGCAGAAACTTGTACCCCACCGAGCAGGACCCGTAATTCTGGATATAGGCTTGGTTTAGGATTTAAGCGGGAGGCGAGGGGTGCGCAGAGGGCACGAAAATCCATAAGTCCTGACCCCCGAATACGTATATATGTATTTAGCGTTTCCCCGCTCACAGGAGTAATGCTCAGGGGAAAGATATATGTCTGAAGCATCAAGGGTTAGGGGCGTTCAGGACAAGCTTTTCAAGGAACCTGAGTTTTCTGCGTTCGCCCGGCAAAGAACCTGCACGTTTCTGTATCACCGGGCATGACTTCAACACGAAATCCCACCTGAGCCTAGTTGCGAGGCCGTACAAAATGTAAGCCTGTTACTTAACCGTGAACAATTGGGCTTAAAACCCAAGCCTCAAACCCTAAACCTGAACCCTAAACCCTAAGCGACAACCCTCATGGAACACAGGAAACGGAAGAATCTTGCCTCCAAAACATGAAATTCCTTCCATTGGTCCATGGAGGAGTAGTACCCTAAAACCTCAACAACCTGAGAATATCTCGGCCGGACACAGCACCTAGGTTGACCCCAATAGTCTCCAAAGAATTCCCACCCCAAGCGTTGCCTGCGTTTTAATATCTAGGGCTTAAAGATCCGAAGCCCTAAGCTCTTCAGGAGAGATGCCCCATTTGTTTGTGAAAAAGGAAGTGCCATTGGGCAGCCGTAAGACGCCCAGTAGCTAGGTTTAGGGTTTGCGGCCTGGGGTGCAGGTTTGGGGCTTAGGGTTTAGAGTTTGGGGCTTTGGATTTAGGGGCTCTTTCGGAGTATAAACTCGTTTAATCTGCTTGAGGAACGTAAATAAAAGTCGAGGGCAAAGAGTGTAAAGTTTACTGGGAGAGCTGGTAGGTGTCCTGGTCAGGTGCGGAAGCAACAAAACGTCAAAAATTGCCGGGCTTTTGCGCACATGCCGCTGGAAGTTCATCTGATTTCCTCAGCCTCATCTCGGAACTGGGATGCGCGGGCAAACAGCCTAGGTTTTAGAGTTCAACGATTTCGGGCTCAGGCGCTCTGCTCGGAATCAAGCTTTCGGCTTTGAAATACGGACCCAATATGTGCCCTTAGGCCTTTTAGGGGGGAGTTTGGGTATTTGTAGGGATCTAAGGGTTCAGGGCCCATACCAGGGGCCCATGGTTTCAACCTTACAAACACGATTTAAGGTCTAGGGGGAAGGATTGAGGTTTTGAAGTGGCTTTCAGCTAGGCCGTAAACAAGTCATGTAAGTGCCTAAACACTTGCACTCTGCAATTCTATGAGGTCTGCCAGGGAAAGATAAATAATTTAAATAAACAAATATATATATATATGTATATACACATGGTACCCCCTCTATCCACCGACGGTTTTCTTTGTTTCTTCCAAGCTTTAGGAGGGTTAGGTAAGAAACATACTTTGAATGCTCGTGCCTTTGTTTGTTTCTGACGCCAAATGCGCACGAAATCCTGGTTTGCATTGTGTATCCATGTCCATTGCCATCTTGAGCATGTTGGTCTGAGATTTGTCTGGCACCTAGAATTTGGTTTCACCAATGTTTGCCATGAAATCTACCCGAGATTGCATGGCAAATATTGGCCACCCATATTTCCCATGATTTCCTGCTCTATGAGACCCTGCACCCGGGCACCTGAAATCCCTACAAAATCATAAGCTATGAAAATGATTTTGTTGGGCCATATAACTGGAGGAATTGAAAAGCATTATTTGCCATATTTTCAAATATCTGAATTGGCCTAGGGGGCTTTAACAATCTCGAACATCAAAAATCTAAAGCCATATTTGAATCATTTAGATTCTGTGAACTGTTGAACCCCACAGACCAGCTGAAACAATGTGAACAGCTGAAGTTGGTTTGGGCCTCCACGGAGCATCCCAATATTTGAATTGTTTTTTGACGGTTTAACCAACTTGAAAAATTTGAATGCTGCAATTAAAGTCTGTAAAGTGTGAAAATCGCGAAGAGCCAATCAGATCATTGAACCAACCTTTAAAAACTAGTACTAATTCAACTTGTGTAACTGCTGGAAGCTGAATTAAATTGAAGTCTCCAAGGGGTTCAATCTCCTCAAACAAATTTAAACAACGTAGGATTTATAAACACTTCAAGTAATGAATACCCAATATTAAAACCATTGAAACTATTTAGACTTTTAAACGGTGCCTCTGACCCCTCACTCAAGGAAGCCTTCCAATGTTTCTGGAACAATGCAAAAGCATAGGTCAAATTCTCGGGTAGCGTATATATACATATATATATATATAATCTCTCAGAATTCTGAATTAACAGTGGAAAAGGGGCGACAGTGTCATGCCGTTTCTGAGTCGCCGTTCCGTGAAGCGTTCGGGAAGCCCCCAGCTTGCTTACAAGGAGGAAAGACACAATTCAAAAACCCTAAACTGCACAAGCTGCTACCCCACACAGGGTAATTTAGAATAGTTCAGTTCCCATTTTGGTACTATTCCCTATATACACCACCATTTAGGGTGAGGTCGGGTGAGGTCGCTTCAAATTGCCCAGCCCAAATTGACATGGAATTCTAGAAGCAGCACTACAAAGGCTACAGTCCATTTCGCTTGGGGGTACGTTTGAAAGGGGTGTAGTACATTTTGGTGAAGGTAGCCCTTATGCCACCCCCATAACATCCCTGCAATTCTCGAAATAGCCCCCCTTAAAACTCTGCTCTACATGGGAGTGTCCAACAAATGTATGGGGCAGCAACCTAGACCAAAAAACAATAATCCTTATTATGAGTACGCTACCCCCCAAAAAGGGAACCCAGAAGTTCTGGACACCTCCGCATAGCCATCATAGAATGGCAAGCTTTGCGTAGCTAGTAGGGGATGATGACGGGGGGAATAAAAACATAGGGTTTAAGGGTTTAATCAGGGTTTGGGGATCCATTCCTCTATTCCTTACTTGCCAGAAGTAGGGTAAGCGTACCGTGATCTCAAACTGCAACCAAAGTCAAGTTAAGAGACAAGCTTCGGGCAAGTCCCGCTCTCAACAGCCTAGATTGTACCCAGATGCTACTATGTATTTGTAAAAGATTTCTTCTAGCCCTAAGCCCTAAACCCTAAACTCTAAAACCCTGAACCTCTTTAGGCAAGGGCTGACAGTATATTCTACACAAGAAGGCAATACGCCTAAGAGCCATAGTCTAAACTCCTAGTATCCCCTTAATAGCCCTTGTAATAGTCCACTAAAGAACTTCCTATATAACCCCTCTTTAGGGAGCTTAAACTATAGCTCATATGTCCTAGGGTTGTCCAAGATCGAAACATTGGGATCCTAGTGTGGGCCCTCACGCCTTTGTGCGGGAGTCTAGGGGCCCACAAACGTACAATATCTCGGGTATTTATGAGGTACATCAGGACCCGAGGGTCAAAGCCCCATAATCGGGCGTACCATACTTCTAGCCTTAGGTTTACGACTCGCAAGGTTTAGGTGGTTCTGTTTTGGGTAATATAGAATAGCCCTTTACCAAAGAGCCATAACAAGTCTAAAAAGGAACTACATAGGAGCCCGTGGGTAGGTTTAGGTTCAGCCTTTGGAGAACCCATCGTTTTTGGGAAACTTCGATACGTCTCATGTTTTGCATTGTAGAGTGATGCGACATAAGGGCTTTGGAATGTTCCCAGGTTTGGGCAAACATAGGCCCAAAAAGGCCTCAGAATCTTGATAGATCCCGACATCGGCAACTGAAGGAGACCCGACGAACTACCACGAATGCCGGGAGCAGTCAGATGCCGAAATGCTGACGTCAGGTTTACGGGTGGTTGGTGGAAAACTGGAAGAGGCAATTGAAACTGCTCTAGAGTGCAGGGCTTAGGGATTGACATCAGGGCAGTTTGGCATGAGGGTTTAGGATCGAGGTTTGATGAAATTTCTGACCTCTTAAACCCTAATCCCAAACTAAACCTAAACCCTCATGCTTGGTGGCTTCGGCTTGCATAGGTTCATCTCCATCATCCGTCAGAAGAGGGTAGACTTGGTTCAACCCTCGAACCGTGATCACATCATCCCTAAGCGCCTGGAGACCAGAAGTTTATGGGGTTTATAGGGTTTATAGGGTTTATGGGGTTTATAAATTCAACCCCCAAGCCCCCCAAATCCAAGGTTCTAGATACCAACAAAGCTTAGTTCCTTCCAACAACTTGTTCCATGAACTTGTCATGACCTGACGCCGGGTGAGCAGTGGGTGTTCTTTTGGTGGTTGAACCAGGTGAATTCATGTTATTCTCTAAAAGGCTCTATATACCCTGGAGGAGGATTTGTGGAATATGGTCTCCCTAGGTATATTTCTACTCAGGTAGGTTTCAGGACCGCTTCAACCTGATTTAGGGTTCAGGAGTACATCTAGGCTTTTGCCAGCATCTGGAACTGCCCGGGCCTCGGGCGAAACCAACGTCAACTCTTGGAAAACCAGCGTCAACCTTTCTGGGGGTCCAAGGTGCCAACCGCTGCATACTTCGGCCAACGCGGTTTAGGGTTTAGGGTTTAGGGCTTAGGGTTTAGGGTTTAGGGTTTAGGGTACCACCATTGCGAGAAGCTGTCTGTCCGCTCTTGGACCCTCGGCTCGAAAGTTCATGAGTAATGGAGGTCGGTTATCTGGGTTGCTGTTAAGGAACTTAAATTAAGCTACCCTATTGGGGAAACCCAATTATTTGCTATATATACCCATTATTGTAACTTCATTTAAGTTCCTTAACAGCAACCCAGTTATGAGATCTGTACTTCTGTGATCTTAGTGGTTACCCCGCGGAAACCACCACTGTAACTACTCTTGAACCATCAATGGTTCAGGTGGCCTCACCATCTACCAGTTTTGCTCTTGCTTTTGCACTTGTCCGCATCAGCAGCGACTGCAGCAGGAGGAACTCGGGCAGCTGCACAACTTGAGGGTTAAAAACCCTAAACCCTAGCAGCAGTGTGGGAGTCCAACAGGCTTCACTTTGGCTTTCTAGACAATGTTCTATCGAGTCCCTTATGGAATGCTACTTAAACCCCTTTGAAGAGGACAGTGGTCTACAAGAGGACCCCGCGCAGATTGCAATTTTTGTTCCGGTGAGGGTAAATGTTCCCAAGCGTGATTCTTGGGCTTATAGTGCCCCTTAAGTAGATAGAATATGAGGTATACAGGGATCTTACTACAATCTACCCAAAGCCATATTCTATCTACTCAAGGGGGAACATAGAGGTATCGTTTACTTACGGGAGCTTAAGGGAGCACGAGAGACAAAATACTCTGTCCCCATGTCCATACAGCATGCCCATATGAGCCATAGCCTAAACTCCTAGTATCTCCCTTATTAACCCCTACACTAGCCCCCTATATAATCCCCTGTATAACCCATCGTTAAGGAGTTTTTAGACTACGTACAGCTCATATGCGCACCGTTATCTTTAACTACGCATTCACTCACACACTCCCCCCCAAGCACCACTAGGTTTACAGGAGCATTCTCGGGCAAAAGACCCTAAACCCTAAACCCTAAACGTGATCACGCTTGCCGCAACTTGACTCTACGGGCATGACCTGGCAGGTTCTAGGGTAACGGAAAAGAAAATGGAAACTACTATAGAATATTAGAGTTATGTAGGGATAATGGAAAAGAACGTGGAAACTGCTATAGGATATTGTGGTTACATAAGGATACTGGAAAAGAACATGGAAACTACTATAGAATATCGGGGTTATACAGGGATACTGGAAAAGAAAATGGAAACTGCTATAGAATATTGGGGTTATACAGGGATACTAGAAAAGAAAATGGCAACTACTATAGAATATTAGGGTTATATAGGGATACTGGAAAAGAACATGGATATAGGGATACTGGAAAAGAAAAGGGAAACCGCTATAGAATATTGGGGTATATAGGGATAATGGAAAAGGTATTGGGATCTACTATTGAGGGCTTATGGATTAAGGATGACCTGGCAGGTTCTGCAGTTTCAGGTTTAGGAACGGGGATGAGAAGTCGGAGTCTAGGGTTTGATTAGGGTTCAAGGTTCCCTATAGAATCTCCCTAGGTCCCCCAGTAACCCCATAATAATGAGGGTGCCCTTTTTCCTACTATTCAATTTTTATAAGGAGAACCCCAAATAAAAAGGGCAAAAGGGTACTACTAGGGTACCTAGCTCCCCTACATAACCCCGCTGTCCATTTAATTTTGTATTTTTTTCCATTTGATTCTCCATGATGAGGGTAGCATCCCTAAGCCCTGAACCCTATATGAGCTATAGTCTAAACTCCTTAAAGGGGGTCATATAGGGGATTATATAGGGGACTACCATAGGGGATATTAAGGGGGATACTAGGAATTTAGACTATGGTTCATATCCCTCTAATCTCCCATCAATAGGGCTCAGGGTTGAGTACGTCAACCCATACCGGCTTCTTGGTCACAAATAGGCCTGTCGGTGAAGGGTTTAGGGCTTGGGGTTCAGGGTTCAAGGTCCAAGCCAGCTCTTGGCATTGGAGAACGTAAGGGCCAGAAGAGATAGAACCGCTTTTTCCCCAACCCCGGTAGGTTGTGCCTAAATCAGAGACGACGGTGGAGGGACGCTGTTACCAGCTATTCAGGCTTCTAAGTTAGTCATGCGTGCCTGCTTCAGGTGAAGCTGCAACTATTCCAAAGCCTGAAACTCAAAAAATACTAGGCGCACCACCTTTTATGGTAAAGTCATGACAACTTGCCCCGTATGTCCTATATCCCCTGAACCCTAAACCCTAAACCCTAAACCCCTAACCGTAAGCACCCGTTTCGGAAATTCATGAATTTTGACAGTCAGTTCTTTGTCAGCTCAGCGCCGCCTAGGTCATTCTCCAATTCGTGATCCTACCGCATGCCGTACTTATGCCTTAGGGTTTAGGGTTTAGGGATAGTGTAAACTCCTAGTGTCGCCGTTAATAACCCCGGCAATCGTCCTCTATATACCGCCCTATATAGCCCTCTTCAAGGAGTTTAGACTGTAGCTACATTTACCAGTATTGTGATCCTAGATTCCTTGCGAAATTACGTGGAATATGAATACCTAACACAGATTCAACATGATGTTGGCAAATATTCCGGTTTCTGCATTACGTGCACATAGGCTTTAGGGCTTGTTGCTTCCGTATAGGAACATTATTGAAAACTTTAAGTGCGCATTCCTTGTTGGATTTTTAGGAAAAGAAAATTACAAAATCATGTTCAACAATTCCCCATTCAGGGTTTAGGACAAAACCAATGCCAAGGTTGCGCACTTCCCGTATCAAGACGTAGCTGCCCAGAAACATCCCCTGCGCGGTCCTCAAAATCAGGGAAGTACTGCACGTACTCGAAGCAAGCCATTCCACGGCTGGTCAAGCACTTCTTGGCAAGAAGAGCTCCAAATATTAAACAAACACCAAGGCCGGCATTCAAAATTTTGGATCCGCTTCTGGTGCTCCTAGAGTAAGGAATGTACCAATCCGCGTACATAGCGGGGCCCTCATTCTGAGGCAATGCCAATGTGGGTAAGCAGCGCAGTACATAGTGTGAGCCGGCATCAGGCAGGTATCTACCTTGAGCAAAACCTTTACTTGTAAGATGCCCAGGTTTTGAGTTACAGGGCCTCAAACAATAACAATACATACTAACAATTGACGTACCAAGCCTGGAACCGTAATCTTCCGTGCCTCAGTGCTTCACACACATCAAAGCCTTGTTGTGTTTGGTGAACTACTAAAAGATATCTTACACTGACTGTGACAATTCCGCCCGAACAATTCCAACATCATGGACTGTGTCTGTTCAAAGGACCGTTTGGGGTTCCATATTTGTCTGGGGGAGTGTACCGTGGGCTTGGCTCAGCCTTAAGCCCATGAAAGATCTGTGGGCTAAGGCTAGGGCGCTGGTCATAGTTGTACAGCGGATCAAGGAAAGTCGCACGGCTTGAAATCACCAATATAATGCAGTTCCTGGCGAGAAAGCATGTAGGGGGTGGTACAAGATTTCCTCGCGTCAACCCTAAACCCCAGAGGCCAATGGCAAATTTGGCCTAGAGGTGCAGCCATGACCAAATCTATCCGGCCCTTCGCTCCGATCTCTATGGTTGCTTACTGGGATATTCGAGAAATTGTAGCACCACAAGATATCACAACCGCAGAAATAATGGTACTTCACACACATGACAGAGAAGGGCATCTATATCAAACCCTGACCCAGATGTACCGCTTGCTGAGCTACAGCTACACCCAGCCCAACGTCGTAAAATCCCATTGAAGTAAATACAAGGTTGAAAAGGGGGGTTACTTTAAGGCACAATGTAACCAGGTAACCCCAGTTACTTCCTAATCCAAATTTTTTGTGATCCCATGAGTTCCCTGCGTACTTCCCCCTCGTTTTAGGGTTTCGGGCAACCACAGCCCCATAGAGACCTTGCCAGCTTGAGTATGCAACTTAAGCTTACAACCGAAAGGCTGGATACCCAAACACTCCGTAAACCCTAAACCCTAAACCCAAAACCATACACATGATCCGTTTTTGACGTAACCTCTCCAATAACAACCCTGCCCACGGATCAGTCTTTTCAATATAGGACCATCTAATTGTTTGGGGTTCTAATTTTTCCAAGTATTCTTAGGCAAAAGTGATTAGATCTTTGCGGCAGCAGAAGATCTAGCAATCTCGGTGTGAGCCAGCATAAGCCTGAAACCATCAGGGCCTCCAAGACGAACCCAAAACCCAACACCATAAACCCTAAACCCGAACCCCTAAGGCCTAAACCCCAAACCATAAACCCCAAACCCGAACTCCTAAACCCTAGACCCTTGGAGGCTCACCGAACCTACGAACCATCCCCCAAGCTGGACGTATATTTGTTAACCGAATTGAAAGTAGAGTTTAGGGTTTAGGGTTTAGGGCTTAGGCTTTAGGGTTTAGAGATAGCCCCCCAGTTGTGGGTAGTCACAAAAAGTCCTGTGATGCTTGGAGCAGTTCTCAAAATGAGGGGCCCTCCCACATACCAAAATTCACACCGAAACCCTAGGACCCTAAACCACATATATACACAAGTATGTACATGTGTATATATGTATATATTACAGATGTAAATTGCCAAGTATGAGGATCCTCCGCATAACAGCCCCCATACACAAAGATCGGTAGCTCCCGAAGACCCCCCCAAGGAAGCTAGATAATTGCCGCGATACGCTCCAAAACCTTGGGCTTAAGACATATTTAATAGTCTTACTGATGAACCTCAAGTACAGTCCTTAAACCTCACCACTACATAGCCTCAGCTGACAGATTTCATGTTCCATAAGTCTGTGTTAATGTCTGTGTTTATTTGGTTTCCCGCCACTTAAAAGGCTTTTCAGTTAAGGAGGCTGCCGGCTGGAAATTTGGGATTTCAATCAGGTAGGTCAGGTAGGTACAATGGGTTTAGGGTGTAGGTTTTCATCATGGCAGTTAACAAAGACTATAGGATTCTATGTGTTGATACCTTGGGGTTTCCCTACCTAGTTTCAAGCTCTACAGCATGCTCGGGAGCGCCGCGCGGAAGCCAATGCTTGAAACTGTGACAATCGAATTCTTCTGTAACGGTTGTTCTTGAATGTCCCTGAGCCCTAGAGCAGTATAGGGCTTAGAGTTTAGGACGCGGTTAACGGGCTAGTTCCCTAGAACCGAAAACGTTCACACGGTTTCTCCCTTTCACTTACTGCTTCTTAATAGGGAATAAAGGAACATAACCTCAGGTTCGCACGGTTTGTCCCTTCCACTTACTGGTTCTTAGTAGGGAATAAAGGAAAATAATCTCAGGTTCACACGGTTTGTCCCTTTCACTTATTGGTTCTTAGTAGGGAAAGAATTCTCAAGAACAGCCGTTTGAAAGCTGGTGGCTCCGTTGGTTGAGGCTTCTGCCGGAATCCACCATAAACCCAGGACCGCAGCTTGGGATTCCTCCTTTCTGACTTGTAGTCCCCCTTAAGTAGATAGAATGCGGCTTTGTGTATATTATATAAGATCCTCATATACCCTATATTCTATCTACTTAAAGGGGACTATATACTGAGGCTTGAGGGTTGGGGGATGGACATGGATCCTTAACAGGGGATATAAAAGAAGGACACATGGTTCTGATGAGTTAGAACCATTCAGAGCTACCAAAGGGACCCCTGTGTCCACCCTTTATGATCCCTTGGTAAGCCGAATCCTGCCAGTAGCCCATATGAGCCATAGTCTAACCTCCTATTATGCCCCTTAATATCCCCCATATAACCCCCTTGTAGTAGTCCTCAAGATAAGCCCCTATATAACCTCCCTTTAAGGAGTTTAGATTACAGCTCATATGGCCCCAAAAGGACCCAGACACCCGAAGGAAGTCTGAAACATGGGTTATAAGTTATAAAGTCCATAGGGTTTTAGGGTTGAGGGGTTTAGGGTACGTAGCCCATAATCCAAGGTGGTTGGAGGGAGGGTCTTGTAGAGAGTCTTGGAGCAGTCTTACTCTAAGAGGACTGGCCAAAAATGTTCAAGGTTAGAGCTATCCACTCGACCCTGGGTTCAAAGGTCCAAGCAACCCTATGATGCGAAGGTCCTTAAACATCTGCTTCGTCTCCTGCTGACACAACATCTTTGCAAAGTATAAGGGCATCCGATTTGCACCAGGACTTTTTATGCAGCAAGCAGTGTGTCAACGCTGTGGGGTCCTTGCGTTGCGGGTATGGGGGATTCGACTCCTTGAGCCTGCAGTGCTTGTGGGAAGGTTCTCCAGTTTCCCGTGTCTCCGGCACGGGCATTCTCTATTTCGTCCTGGCGATTTGGATCGCAATCGCGCTCTCCCCGCCGCAGAATGCGTGGGGTTGCCCGGAGACGTCATTTTCATTGGCACGCGAAGCGTTTTCGGCTCCTGGGAGGCTCGATTTGGTGGTCGGCAAGCTATTGGCAATTGGGGAGGCTCCATGTTGTGGCTCGAGATCGGAATAGGCGAAATTCTCGTAGCTTTTGGACTCCTGGACTTGCAAGTCGTTTTTCGAGAAGGCAGCTAAGGGGAACCACAACATTGAGGTCGAACAGGCTTGCAAAATGCCAGACTCTGGTCGCGTTTGCGCTTCATGCTTCCTGTCGTCTTGACTTGTAGACTCGCGACATGCAAGACTCTCGTCACTTTTGGACTTGGTGGGCTTGCGAAATGCAAGACTTGTTGTTTTTGGACGTGTGGGGCCTCGAAATGACAGACCCGTGCCGCTTTTGGACATGTAGGCGGCAGAGTGCTCTCAAAGTTTATGTAACGTGCGCGCGAAGTGGACTCCCAACCTTCTGGACCTCTTAAAAACATCATTTCTAACCATGGTTTCATGCTTCAGGGTAGAGCCCCAATAGGTACCCCATACTACTACTGCGCGAATTTCTAGGAACCGTTACACAAGGCATCTACTGCCTAGAGCCTCCCAGAGGTCTGGATGAGTACTGTTGACAATGGAACACTCATGTGGGGGGCTACCCATCCGGGTTGGAGACTCATGGCTCCTTAACATGATGTGCAGAAGGAGTAACAACAGTAAGCTGTCAAAGGGGACGCGATCCTGACTAGAACAAGCTGTTTCATGCCTGGTAACTTATCTGGAGTTTCAAATTACCTGGACATTGTGCCTGCAAAGCTAAGAAGACCAGTCTTGGCCCTACTTGGAGGGTCTGGGTTTAGGGTTTAGGGAGGACTTGGTACGCACGCTAGCAATGGTGATAACAATGGGGATAGCCGGGGTTACTTCATAACTAGTAGGGGAATAAGCCTATGCTTACTAGAGCTTTCTGGGCTGGATTTGCCCTAAACCCTAACTAAACCGCTAAGTCCCCGCGACCCTCAGAAGATGCTTAAAGGTTTCGGGCGTAAGTTTAAGGGTTCACAGCTGGAGCTACGCCTGCTGGTTGGCTGTTGGGAGTGGAGGAATTCCATTGTTGTATCCATTCCTTCATCCCCCAGTAACAGCTTGCAAGCAAAAAGGACGCCAGAAGTAAGCCAAGCGTCCACACCGAACCTTAAACCTGTCGTTGCCAAAGAGGGGGAGGGAATCGAGGCACTCTTCTGCGGGATGATACCGGGAACCACTCCCTCCGAAGCACCAAGAACTAAACCCTAGCATGATTCTGCGACTAAGACAGTAAACCCTACTGCTCCCTCAACCGCCCTTTCGAGTCAGACTATGCCCATATTTGCTGCGAGCCTAGGGCCTTCAAACACGCGAAGCCCCCAAGATTCAGCACGAGCTTTCGCCTGGACCCATCGCTGGGAAACAGAAGAGGTAATGAAGGAACCTAAATTAGTAGGACAGGGTGGTGGGAAGAGTGCATGAAACTATGGCTATATATATATATATAGTGTATACATATGTAAGGATGAATTACAGGGGAATCATATTCTACAGAAGCACTACTGATAAAGGAATCTTGCACCACCTAGGGTCCCTAAGTACTGTAATTCCCCCCTTCCCCCAAGTCATTGTATAGTTGGGTTCGAGGGTTTAGGGGTGTAGGATTCAGGGCTAGAGGTAGTAAACCCTAAACCTTAAGCCCCATCACGAAGGCTTAGTCTTCGGCTTAAGGGATGAAGGGTTTAGGGATCCGATTTTAGGGCTGGTCAGGCATCGCAGGGGCCTCAGCAATGAGAAGGGGTTTAGGGTTTTTGTTTGTGTTTACTATACCAGAACGATATCAGGGCTGTAAGGGGCCAATCTTGGCAGTTTATCAGGCTTCTACACTTTCTGCACACCTCTTTTACAAAAGCAAGAGGATTTGCAAATGGCTAAGGCTTGGTGGATGACAGTGTGCAGCGAGCTGACGGAGATTTTTTTGTGAACGCATCTGACGGGGTACCCTGCACTGTAATTGCCATGGGTCCCCCTACTACCCCCCTCTACACTTCTGGTTAATTAAGGGGGAACCTGGGGGAGAGTAGTTTAATGGGGAGTAGTAGGGAAACCCATGAAATTGGTTCATGAACACCCACTAAAACGCATGTCCTACAATGTGGGTCCCGGCTGCACTGTTGGCCGGCTTGGGAAGGAATAGGCTATAAGGCTATAATTTAGGTGGATCCCCACCCCGCCCAGTAATAGTGACTATAAGGGATAATAAGGAGTATATTAGGGTCCTATTATATTCCTACTATACCACAATTGCAGGGTTGGGGGCGTCCTCCTAAGCTATAATTACGTTAGCGACATATGCAAGTTCAATTCCCCAAAGCCTACACCTGAACAAGCTAAACCGTACCCTACAATCACACAGCCGCAGCCACACAAAACCACACCCCAAAAAGAACTCTAAACCCTACACACAACCCTAAAACCTAAAACCATTAAAACACACACACACACAAAACCAAACAAGAGTTGCCTTTTACTAGGAGAATAAACCCTAAACCCTAAACATGTTGACCCTAAACCTTCAAACCTCAAAACCTCAGCCCGGTCGCTATCATTGGCTGCACACTTTACCCCCAGATGGTGCTGCACGGCAATCCACCTGAGCAGTGTTTCTTGGTTGGCTTCATTAGGGCGAAGGATGGAAAAGACAACCAGCGGCTAGGCTTTCAGGGTTTAGGGTGTTGAGCCAAGTAAGACTATGTTCGTTCTTAGCTATACTATAACCAACAGGAGGACATTAATCCTCTATGTTGGAGGCTATAGTATCCCGAATTAAATACAATCACCTGAAACATGTTTTTGGAGGTTGCATCAAGAACAGGGTTCACTTCTACTGAGGTTCTGCTGGCCTACATATATGTATACATGGGCAGTTCCCAAGATTAGGCCCCAAAGCTCTTTAATGTATACATACAAGTTATTCTCAAAATCATGGGCCCCAAATGGATATAGATTATATAACGGCATCTAATATCTAGGGTTGATGGTGGTGCTTGATTGAAGCAAAGATCATACTCTTTGCCTGAAGGGGAAGCCCCATTGAGCAGACGACCTGCCCAAAGAAGGGGGCTAACCCTAAACCGTACTCCCTAAACCCTATAATTAATGAAACCCTGACCTTGCGAATCTTCACACCCAAAAAAGTGGCCCGGGCCCAAAATGCAGGAGTTTCCTAAAATCATTACCCCCCCCCCTTATTTGCCCGCACC
>CAJNIZ010011270.1:30254-47425 GCA_905231905.1 Symbiodinium pilosum | reverse complement strand
AATCAGCTTGGTTTAGGGTTTAGGGTTTTAGGGCTTAGGGTTTAGAGTTCTAGGGTTTTAGGGTTAGGGTTTTTAGGGTTTTAGGGTTTAGGGTTTTGGGGTTTAGGGTGATATAAGGATGTTTACGATTACTGGGCTCCTGTTTCGTCCTGGCTTGGGATGTAGGGCCCAGGCTTTTCCAGAGTTCAGGCTTCACGTAGACACGTAGAGTCCATGCAGAACATGCAAAAAACTGTTGTTCAAAGAATTTTACAGACCTGTGTAACACTCTAGATCCGAAATCAGGTGAGCTCTAGTCTAAACTCCTAGTATCCCCCAAAGAATTAATGACCCTTATAGTAGTCCCCCTTGAAGGAGTTTAGACTTTAGCCCATGTAGACTCTTGGGGGATGACAATGCCGGCTTGCAGGCCTCTTCGAATCGAAAGAGGGTAAATTGTGGAGCCCGTGGTCCCTGCTTGGGTCCCTACACGGTTTCCGGCTAAGGGCCTAGGGTATAACATGGCTTCAATATGTTTCGGTTTAGGGCGCCCCAAAAGGAGCCATGTTTGTAACAACGTCCCTATAGGGAATGCTCAGCAAACTGCATCTGGAAGACTGGGAGGATCTTTTGCTAACAAGGATGCTTTCTACCCTATACCCTAAATCCCACGACCTTAAAGCCCTACCAGTAAACCCTAAACCCTAGACCCCTAAACCCTGCAAGTTATGTCAAGCCGGCCACTGGCTGCAACCCAGAAGCCTGCTATAGAATGCGCGTAATGTTTAGGATTAAACCGAGAAGCAAAAAATACGTGGAAGCTGGGTGTGTAAATGATGATAAAGAAGCGTATGGAGAGTCCTACTTCAAATTGAAATCGAGCTTCTGGGGCATCAAATACTGTTGCTATACTAGAGCTACACGTGCATGGCGCTGGGAATTCTTCAGGCTCCCCTGTGTTTAGGGTTGGCTTCAGGCTCAGCAATGCGTAGGTCTCAGTGAAGCAAAGCTTGATTTGGGAAACTTGCATAATTTGGTAGGCTGGCTTTGAGGAGAGGCGTGCTTACAAATGTCATGAGCTCTTCATAGCTGTGCATTTGCGCCGGTTGTGTAACCCCAAGCCCAGCCCTAAACCCTAAACTTGCCCTAAATGCCCGACTCCACTGAAATACTTGTGGAGAACCTACAGAACTCATATTCTCAGGGGTGGTAGTATGGGGTGGGGTGGTTAGAAGAATCCATGATTGAAAAGGCTACGCTCTACACCTGCCTTTCCCAGAAAGAGGAACCGATCAGGCAGGCGTGTAGAAGCACCTGCAGCCCACAAAGGCATGATCGGGTTCAGGGTTGCGGGCTTTGGATGGACAGCCTACTGCGCTCACTTCATCCAGCTCCGAACCACGAAGTGGGTTTCAAATGCAACTGCTTGGACGGTTGCAACAAGGTCCCAGAGCAGAAGGACAGAACTTGCACTTGACCGATTGCCCAAACGAGCTCCGTTGCCCCCAATCCCCTTCTGCATCCACCACGCCACAAGCAAATGTTATCCTGAACCTGTCACACGTTAGTTGAAAGTAGCTAAAGTTCCAGAAGCGGTATACAGGGACTGCGGAAGCGATGTACGTAGACACAGATTGCACGTCGAGCACGCGTGCGACCCAACATAAACCATAAACCCTAAACCACATTCCCGGCCTACGTGTAAAGTTTTTGGAAGCTAGGGCTTGACCTCAATTCCTCTTCCAAAAAAACAAAAGCTGGGTTGCTGTTAAGGAACTCGAATTAAGTTACCATAATTGAGGTATGTGGTAAATGATACATTTTCCATGTTATAGTAACTTACTTTAAGTTCCCAAACAGACACACCGAAACATCAAGAAAAGAGAGTCCACAGCCAGCAAGAGCTCAAAGCCAACCCCTTCTGTGCTCAATGTAGAAGCCTCCTTCAAGGAGTTCATGGGCAGCTATAGTGGAAATCGGGGTACGTCCCCTTTGTTCGATTGTAGCTATGGCTATCCTTGGAGCTATCCGGAGAATAGCCTGACTTACGTGACTACCCATGAACCTCCACGTACTCTGCAAGATACCCTCCTTCAGCTTCCATATTCTGTTTTTGAGGGTATCCCAACTTGCTCCGCGAGCCATTGACCACTTGAGCTCCAACCACAGAGCCCCTGACAGTTGACAGCCCTACATGTCGAAATCTTTGGTGATATTAGGCTTCATGGGTTTCAACACTAAGTGGGTGAAAGGGAGGGAGAGAGAGAGAGAGACCCCAAGCCAAGAGTCCCTAAATCTTTGCCAGCCATACATAGTGATACTGAAATATTACACTCCAATTCTCCTCCCCCCACCACCACCACAGCCGTTGCCGCCTCCACTGGAACAGCAGTAGTCAAAACAGTGCAAAGAGGCAAAGAATGAGCCCAGGCGCCAGTGGTCGTGCCAATTACCTGGGCGCAAGCTGTCGCTCTTAGACGAGCACTTGCTCAAAGCCCACCAAACCCCACACAAGGGAGCCTAAGTATTTATACGGTAAGCACAGTGGGGAGTTCGTACTAGGAACTAGTAGCGCAGTTTGGGCGAAAAGGTCCTCGACCTCCTTTGGGCTCAACGCGCCCAACCGTGTGGTCAAGTATCCGACGGGTAGGTGCTTAGGATTTCCTGAAAATTACATTAGGTGCCTATGCGCTTAGCAGTATGGGTTTGAGCTTGCGAACTTAGGATTTCTGTATCAGTGCTGGGAAGCACACCGCTCCTCCACCCTGAGAAGAAAAAAGGTGGACATCCATATGGAAGTTTTCCAAAATTGAGGACCCCACTAGACACCAATATACTACAGTCCTTATTACAGAGACTCCGAAAAGGTACTCCTAATTCCTAATTTTGGAAAACGACATATGCGCATATTCTATATTCGGGGGCGGGGTCTGTCCAATCTACGGGGAAGCAATGAATGACTATAAAAAGTATAGGTGGGTAAGGCCTGATGTATCCAGGGCCTTCAGTCGCATACAACGTGCACAATGGCCAAGAATTTGGACTCAGGATCTACTCAGAGATTCCGAGATTCCTGATAGAGTTCCTTGTGAAATTTGTCCATTTTTTGGTAAAGGGTTCTAGACTACTCCAACAAGGAACTACAAATGAGCCCCCTGTACCCTAAACCCAGGCTGGAGTTTAGGTTTGACGGTATCACTTTTGTGGCGTTTGTTTCAGAGGCTGAGGCTGCAGGAGGTTTAGTTTAGCCTTTACGGCAGTGCAAAGGGTTCCATGTAGGTAGACCTCTGGGATTACTCAGTCCTTTAGGGTTTAGGGCTTACGGTTTAGGGGGTTTAGGGTTTAAGTTTTGGGCTTAAGGTTTAGGGTGAAACGTTTAGGGTTTAGGGTTCAGGGCTTCAGGTCTGGGGAACTGGAGGTTTTAGGGTGGGGGTTTAGGGTTTAGGTGAGGCTTTCGTCTCTGCGCCATTATTGGCTAGGAGGTTCCCCCACCCAGTAATGGTGACTATAAGGGGTACTGGTGATTTTCTCCATGTCCTGCTATGTTCCGATTAAACCACTATTACAGGGTAGGTGGAGGGTCCACCTGGATCGTTCGTAGGAAGCAGGTGCTCACCTGGGGGTAGTGTAGGGTACTATGAGATACGATGGGGAGGGATGAAAAACTAGTACTGTAGTTCCCTACATTCACTGCAAAACGTTCTGAGCCTTCTGCTAAAGACCGTCAAAAAGGGACCGCTGATTTGTGGCAACATGGCGGCCCCAGCTGCAAACAACCAGTTCCAACACATCCCCATAGGCCCGATATTCAGAATATAGGGATTATAGGGACTATAGGGACTATATTGAGGTTTTAATGGGGATAATGGAAAAGAAAATGGAAACTACTATAAGAAGCGCAGACTTTTCTGACTGCAGGATGGGAACAGGCAGCTGGTTGCTGCTGCGTTGCAGGAACAAACCCTCCGACTTTGCTACCACCTAACGCCTACATAAACCCTCAACCCTACACCCGATAGAGACATGGACTTCAGGTAAGTTGCTGAGAGCTCTTCGGACTCGTCGGAATCGCAGTCCGAGAACGTTTCGCTCTCAAGATCATCGACGTCCTCTTTATTCTCAGGGTGTGCAGGATAGTAGGTTCTACGGGGATAGCTGGGGTATCAAGTTGCAAGCTCTGGTGACATGACCGAGAAGCGCCAACAAAGACAGGCCTCATACATCCGGCCCAAGTTCACACAGCCCTTGCCTTCATCACATTTACGGACCCCACACAGCTTTCCCTACATGAATACCTTTGAAGACCTAGGCAGGTAGATTACGAAACAGTGGTGGTACTTGTGTGTATATATATATATAATATAGAGCAGGAAGTATAAGACACTGTAGTAGAGACTGTGGACATGATAGTCCCCCTTGAAGTAAATAGAATATGGCTTTGTGTATACGAATACCCCATATTCTATCTACTTAAGCGGGACTATATCTGGTTGTAAGTCGGGTTTCCCTACTCAATTCAAGACGCTAGACCCTGGACAGCTTCAAAAGCTGGCTGGAACTTGAAGGTATAGCATAACAGGGTGTAAATATACAGGGGTTCTAATCTATTGGGTTAATGGAATAAAAAATGGAAACTACTATTTAGAGTTTAGGGTTTAGGGTCCTGGTGCTCGTCCCCTGTCAGATCGTCCTCGCTCTCATCATTCAAATAATGCCTGGGACAAATGGATCCAGCTACCGCCCATAACATATGCTCAGGCCTCAGACTAATCTGCTAACGAATATTGAGTTGCTTCAGTATGGAAAACCATCATTTTGTGCCCATGCTACGGTAATTTGAGTTAAGTGCCTGAACAGCAACCTGGTTGAATCAGAGTATGTTGTACCTAGGCATAGGAAACCTTATATTCATCTTTCGCACTCTTTGCAAGATGAAAGTGTCCCCTTGAGGCACATAGTCGTATCTGCGTCCATCAGCCCAAAACCTAACGGCATAGGGGATCCCAAAACAATGAACCATAAACCCTGTGCGGACGCTTACCGTTGACCCGAATGCCTTATCGCAAGCAGCTTAAGGTTTGGGCTTTCGACTTCTGAAACGGTCCATTTTTCAAACTCCCTGACGAGAACGCACAAACACAATAAGGCCAGCTCTGAGAGGGCACGACGGCTTGCAGGACCTGCTCGGGGTTTGTTGGTGTTGCAAACTATAAAATGTCCCAAGCCCAAAACGAAATCTGAAGACACTAGTCCTGCATCCGAAAGCTAAATGAGCTGCCTTCTTCTATTTCTATCTGACGCGAAGGTGGAAACAGAATCCGTTGAGGTCCGCTGAGCTTGTTAGGGCGCACACCCCGCGAGCAACTTCAAGGCAGATAAATAGACAATGCCAAAACGCCAAGCCCCAAACGCAAAGCCAACATCCCAAACCCACCTGGACCCCAAACACCCAAACGCTAAGCTTTCAATCCTAATCCAATATGTCATAGAACCTCAAGCCGTTTCTCCGCCCACGACCGTGTAGACAAGAGACTGGAAGCTAACCCACTTGAAAATGGCGGCCAACGTTGGCTTCTCGAGGAGATTACCTGAAAAGAGCGGTGTGTAAGTACACCACTAGCATATGCTCAGTCCCCAAGATTGCTGCTTGAAGCCCATTTGGTCGTGAAGTACGAGGAATGAAATTAGACTCTGCTTCCAGAACTTACTTACTGTAGTCTCCTTAGACCTAAACTGAAAAATATATCTAATATTTCCTTAAGGTTATACTATAATGAAAATTAGAAATCATTCCCAAGGACATCATAGCTTAAGGATCTAGGACAAGAAGGTTTCAGGGGCGGCTTCAAGCTTTTGACAAATTACACTGCCTCAAACTGAAGTGGAAGCCCACAAACTTCCCTACAAAGACAACCGTCCTTTGAGAAAGAACCCGTAATATCAGCTTGAGCGTCTGCTTATGGAAGGGCAAGGGTTTAAAGGTATCCTTCAAGCATTCTAACGTGGACCTACATTTGGAGTTTTGGATATTCGGACCATATTAATTGCGCGACATATGAAGCGGATATGCACCGCGGTTTGTATGGGAAAGTAGTGCCACCACCTTCTCTTAAAACTTGGTTGGAAGGGGTGCTAAATATGCAAGTGAAGGGGCCTGAAGCTCCAGAGTGGGACTTTGCTCTACTTGGCGGGTCAGGGGGACTTAGTAAGTAAGTTGATAAAATGGAGAACTAGGGATACTATATGGCTTCTAGGGGGCTACAGTTATACTTACATCATCCCCCGGACCCTCCAAGTACCAGGTCTTCTAGAAGCGGACACAACTTCGGGATGCAAAGGGTTTGTCGGAAAAAACCCTACTGAAGAGAAAATACGTCTAACTTAGGGTTTAGGGTTTAGGGTTCGCATAAAGCAGTTTCGTCTGAAATTTGGAGCTGCTGTTGCAAGCTCGATCTTCAGCACAAAAACTCTTATCTCTACTCAAAGCTGCCGGCTTGCCCAAACAGTATCCGAAAACCCAGCCCCAAACACCTCCCTTAACCCTAACATCCCCTTAAGTAGATGGGATATCGATTGTATGGGGATCTTATCAAAATATACCCAAAGCCATATTCTACCTACTTCAGGGGGAGTATATATTCCTAGGAGCTGCAGCGTACGCCTACCACCCTTTTGCCAGGACGCGCTGTCTCGCATAGGACACCCAGGGATAGGTCAGTGCCATTTGGTCGGCCTGTGCTCTCTCCAAAGGTACTGCAAGGAGAATGGATATGTAAGGGTCACACATGGGGCGTATAGTTGTTCTTGAGGGATACACGAGGAGTACGGTCGCAGATCTCTAAGAGGTATACTGGGATACATTCTGGGAAGTCGTCATACCATAGTTGCATAAGGACTGTACAGGGACGATATTGCTCTTCATCCAGGCTTCTACATAAGGATCTTAGAGCAGGGTCGTTGAGTCAGAGTGTGCTTTACGGGGTAGGGTGTAGCGCGAAGGGATAGGATGTAGAGTCTTAGCATGTCTTAGCATTGAGCGTCTAGGGTTCAGAGTTAGGCGTTCAGCTCGAAGGGTTCAGGGTGTAGGGTTTTATGAGGGCGCTCTCCGTCAATCTGATCTCTGAATGGTTCTATAGGCCCTCTTCCCAAAGTACATTGCATACTTTCGATACTTGCTGCTGTTGTATCAACCTGCATCCTACGACGCGAGGTAACACTGTTGACTTCTTCATGAAAGGCATTGTGCTCCGCACCGAACACTCTGTTGAGATTTAACCTAGGGAAATATTACTGGGGAAAACCCGGGGGTTTCGGGGCTTCCTGTCACGGATTCTTCGGGGGGCAGCCTTGTGAAACGCCCTAGTCAAACCCCTCATCTCCAAACTCTTTGGCGAAGGCCACAACGAGAGAGCATTGTTTCTGATACTTGTACGAAGAAGAACCAGGAGCATGTAACACGGACAGTTCAATACAAAAAACAAATCGACTGACGCGTAAGGGAGTGCAGGAGTGAATCCTAACCTACAACAGTCCCTTTGTATTTCCGGGTAGTCTCTCCCTCACTGCCCTGCTAAGCACCAGTAAGCATGCTTCGGGTCGGCCGACCCTGAGACTTAAACCCTAAACCTTGGCCTTCCTAGCAGTTGCTCCGACACGGACTTGGACAGGGCGTGTTACTTGGAGTGAATTTCTGCAAAACCAGCTTGTCCCTTCATGCTCCCTGCCATTGCGATATCTGAAAAGTAGCATGCAAGACGCTCCATGCTCGCTGGCACAAGAGCAATCCTAAGCCCAAAAGCCTATACGCTATGTCAATCCCACACCCCATCCCTCAAAACCCAAGCCCTAACATCCTGAACTACATGCGTGAACTTCAAAAACATAACGCAAGCCCATGATTAAGGGATCCTATTCTTAACGCCCTTAAAAGGCGGGGGTTTATTAATCATAGGTTTACATTAGCCGACTTCGAGGCAAAGGAGCTTGTGCTTCAACGAAGCCGGGCTCTGTGACAGCCTCCCCGGACAAGCTGTGAATTTCTATGCTTGACACTAGAAGTATGAGCCCCCAGTCTGTTTAGAGTTTAGGGTTTAGGGCCCCCAGTATGGGTTCTTCTCCCTGGGATCCAATATACTTATCTACCTACTATAGCCTTTTTGATATCCTCATAAGGTTCCCTAGAATCCCTCGAAGAAACCTGATGGTCCATATTCCGGGCCTATACTAACCTTAGAAGGGAGTGAGGGAGGGGATCATTATGATCCCCATATTTGGGTTCCCCTCTGAATTGACGTTGCTTGCGGAGGCTTCGGGCGAAATGAGGCTCATCAAGTGGGAATCTAGGCAGGTAGTGTGGGGCGAATGTATGACATACAATCCCCTAAATTGCTGCCTGCATTTACTCGCCCGCTCCCCCTTAAGCATCAGTACGGAGGGGCGTTGGGGCTTGTTTAGGGCTTGGGAGTTGGGGTCAAGGGTCTAGGCCTCATGCTCCAGGATTGCAAGTTCAGGGCGTAATGTAGAAGTATGTAGAAGTCGGACTATCTAATTACCAGCCGTTTTCCGTCACAATCCTTATATGACCAGACTAGAATACCCCCAAACCTTACTGCTTGTGAGGCGGTTTGCAGATCTTGTTAGGGCTATTCGGAAACTGACCCTCAGTAAGGTCCGCTTACCTTGCATACACCGTCCTGTTGCTGGGGAACCTCAATTTGGAGACAAACCCCAGAACACTTCGATGCCAGGGCCCGTTAGCATTGGTTTCTCCTTTACCAGGCTTTCTTAGCAAGAACTCAGTATGGTGACCAACTCAGTTGTTATGAAGGATTGGGGTTGCTAGGTCGCAAACTAGCTTCTACTGCGAACATCCAAGCTCAACATACGCAAGCGCCCCTTCATAAGGAACGGGTCGTGTATGGGGGCTAGATTCAAGTCCCTAAGCCGCATGGGCTATGTCTGGACTCAATTGCAGCTTGCTCCTGCGGATCTATGCAGAGACCTTCAAGTGCCATCAGGATATGAGGGTTTCGCACCGGGATTGCATGGGTTCTTCGTAAGTATTGCGTCTGATATACTTTGAGGATTTGTTGTCCAATTTGCCCAATGCAAAGGTTTGTGAATCCAAACGTGAGGGTCTAGGGTCTTCCAGGCGTCAAGGCCTAGGGTGATTCCTATTACGATTACTATTACTAAAACTGTTATGGTACTAGTACTATTCCTACTACGTACGTACTACTATTATCACTATTCAGGGCGTCTGTTAAGGTCCGTGCGCTTGGGGCCTTGGAGTGTAATGAGGACGCGGAGCTTGGCTCCAATACCTAAACAAGCGCAGGGCACACGGGGGGAAACATGCAAACGCATCATGCAGAACTTCAAAAGGTTTGGAAGCTCTTTCTGAATTCAGCTGTTTGTCGTAGTTACAGAACATTACGCCTAACACGCCTGCTAGTATAGCCCCAAACTCTCAACCCTAAACCCTAAACCCTGAACCAAGCCTGCCACGCTGGCTTGCATAGCTGACTGAGCCGTGCCAGGAGCTTCAAATCTTTGCAGGCTGTCGCGCACGCCTGGCCCAAGAGCGATTTATTGGCCTTTGGTCAGCTGGGAATGAAGGAATGGAAAAGAAAATTGAAACTACATGGATTCTGAGGATAATTATACAGGAGTTAAATAGGGATCTGAGGGTAGATATTGGGGTCATATAGGAATAATGGAAAAGGGCATGGAAACTACTATAATGGGCTATATAGGGACTATTTTAAGGATCCATTCCTTCATTCCTAGCTAACCGAAGGCCAGCTTAGGGTTAACAGTTCAGTGTTCAGGTCTGTAAAAGGGCGATGCCTAAGAGCGGACTGTAGGATGTTCCCTGGTACATGCTTGGGGATTCGCCTGCCTAGGGAAAGTTTCTAGACCCGAGGAATGCATGAAGACTGCGAGAGGATTGTGGCCGAAACTACTTCAGATGCGCCGGAGATGGTGTTGAGTAAAAAACCTTCAGAGAGCACCGGGATGATCTAAAAGCCTTCAGGCGGATCTACTTATTAAGTCTGGTTTTGGCTAAATGTATCCGCCGGAGGTACGAGGAGAATCATCCCCTTGCTTGGAGGCTCTCTCAGCTTTTCAAATATGTGCTTGCAGTATGGAATCCAAAAAAATCCTAAAAGCGCATAAAGTTCCCTGAAACAACGCTAAAACCATATAAGATATCCTGAAAGCGTGTGGAGCTTCAGGCGTAAGCCGGACCCTCAACCCTAGGACCATTCACCATGATTGGTGTTCGGGGTTCAGGGTTCAAGGTTTGGGTTTTTAGGTTTAGGCTTTCAGGCTTAGTCTTTTCAAGGTTTAGGGTTTTAGGTTTAGTCTTTCAGGCTTATCCTTTTTGAGCTTTACTGCTTAGGGTTTAGGGTCCAAGGCTTAGGATTTACAGCTTAAAGCTTTTGAGGCTTAGGGTTTAAGGCTTAGGGCTTCTTGTTTAGGCTTTACAGCTTCGGGCTTTTGAGGTTTAGGGCTTCAGGTTTAGGGTTTAGGGAGAAGATGATTAATTAGACCTCCTGAGGTGAAGACTTGCAGACAGGGCTGCCGTTTAGAGAGTCGTTATTCCAAAAAATAATGATGCATATTACACAATGGTGCCCCCCCCCTATTCGTGGAAATCCCACATTTGGGAGGGCAAGGTGGACAGGGTGGACAGATTCGGAGCTTGTGAGGGGTTGTCCAAGTTGTGGTCCCTGTTTGGGGGACTTTAATGAGGGGCTGCATTACAATAGGGACCCCCAAAATCACCGTACTTTTGACAACCCACCGCTTGCGGATTCCCTCCACATAACTCACAATCTTACCGGTTCGTAGGGGGTGGGTGGGGGAGTGGGTCCTTTTTACTATCCCTGCAGATACCCCATACACCCATGGCATAGTATCTTTATTCACACCGCCGCCCCCCCTCGAGTACCAGTAAGCTCTAAACCCACATTCTTCACCTTGGCTAGGGTTGAATGAGGGTTTACTACGACGGTTCAGGGCTTCAGGCCAATGATTTTCCAAAGCTGAGCACAGGGACTCACTTATGGCTTAAGTTTTTCTGATCAGAAGGTCTTGGTACCTTTATCCCCTGAAGCAAGGACCCTTTAGGAGTCGTATGAGTATCGTAGGCCTTCAACCGTACAGCGTGGTGCAGCCAAAATCCTCTTGTGAGTTTCAACCAGTGCAAGGTTTAAGGTTTAGGGAAGATTCCTATGCAGTTCCTTTTCAGCTTTGCAATTGGTAAGGGGTTATAGTATACTACTCAAGAAGAAGCTACATATGAACCCTAAACCCTCAACCATACTATGCTACCCAAGAAAACCTAGGTTGAGCCCTCGGGTCTTCCGTCTAGGGTTGAGCATCTAAATCCTGAAGCTCAAGAATAGCCTAAACCCTGCACCTTAAAGCGCGTTAGGGTTTAGGGTTTGGGGCTCGTCAAGTCGTAGGCCATGATGAAGGATATCATATGCTAAGCTGCAGATGTCAGATGGCCTGGACCCTATACCCAAAATCCTCAAGTGTCAACCCGAAATCCTGAACTGAAATGCCTACCTGGACATTAATCCCTGAACTTCACTCTCACTCAGAATTACAAGGCCATGGCAAGCCTGCAAGACAGCTCCAGGCATCGTGCATAGCCTCTGAACTGCCTTGGACATCCCCTACTGCACAGGTCTGCTGCAGGTTGTGGTGGCTAGGGTTCCTGGCGAAGGTTGCAGGGTGACAGGGCGTCGCATGTGTGAAGTCTCTGTTGTGGCAGACAGAAACCTAAACCCTAAACCCTAAGCCCAAAGTTTACCACTTGGCCCGCGAGCAAGCAGATCACAAACCCAAGGAAGTTGAAAGCATGATGCGGTTGATTCTATGCTATAGCACCACAAATCCTATGAGGGCCTAGTGTTAAGATCTTGCCGATCTGGCATTAAACAGATGTGCCCTGAATTTCATCTCTATGGTGTGAACAAGCAAGGAATCAGACTAAACGGAACCGATATTCAGGGGCCTATAGGAATCACGTGATTGTCACAGGCTCCTCATTTGGAACTTGGGAGAACCAAAATCCCGTTGCTACTGAAGCCGGCTAGAAGACCGGGACTCCAAACGGGGATCAGGGCTTGGGCAACTTGACATCAAGAAGTAGCCACAAACTCTGGTCCGCATCACCCAGACGTAAGAGCACACCCTGCGGAGTCCCATACAGCTGCTTAAGACTCAGGCAAAGATTGGGCTGAAGTCCAAGTCTCTTCTGGCGCAGACTGCTGCTGCTCTGTCTCTGATTTCAATCTCCTCCACGCTCCTTGACACAGTTGCTTTTCAGAGTTTAGGCTTTACAGAGGGTAGGCACCCTAAGTGCTACAAATCCTTAAGCCCTGATATACCCCAAACATACACCCAAAAAACCCTTGCATACTCTGAATCCTGAGCCTGGAAGCCCTGGTATACCCTTCAAGATGCTCTCACAGAAGCTCAACATTATTTAAAGTCATTGGGCGCGTTTCAGACGTGGGTGTGCCTTGTGGCGTTTAGGGTCACGGGTGTTAACGGCTTAGGGTTTCGGATTTTGTTACCTAGGGACCCAGGGGCTTATCCAACCCCGAAACATGCTCTTCATTTTTAGGCCCGGAGCCACTACAAGTGTAACCACGGTGGCAACTACACATTAACCTTCAATGTCCTGAACCCTAATCCCTACACCCAGTACACAAACCTTTTGCAATCCACCCCGCCCCAGCATGTTTCCCCTTTGCGCCATGGATCGGCATTTGTTGTCGGCAGAAGGAGCGCGAATGGCTCTAAGCTACGCTCGCAATCTTGAGCTTCGATAAACTGCGAAGCAGAAAGGGTTTGGGTTCCGGGTTGGCGGGTGGGGGGCTCCCATCATCAAAGACTTTAAGATCCCTTGAAGTTTGTAACGTTAGGTTCTGGGTACAAACGACCCTTATTGAGGGCCATATTCCATGGTCTACGGACCCAAACCCAAGGGTGAAAACCCAAAGGGCAATTACAAAGGAAAACTCCCTGATATCAGGGTTCTGGCTTTTTGGCTTGGAGGCTCATAGGACTCGCTAACCATACCTATTACATGCACGAGGGGGTTTACCCTCATACCTTTGCTTACAATTCTTGTAATCCGTGCTATGGTTGTCAAGAAGCTGTAATTCCCTAGACCTATAACAACTATAACTGGGGTTATTATGTTCAACAAATGAACACTAGTTCCTAAAGAGACTACAGTAAGACTGTAGGTAGGGTTTCGAATCCATCAGGAAATCTTATACTGTATACCGCTAGAACCCTTGAGGCAAGCTATCTGAAGGCTTTCGGCAGTAGGAGTCCCTGTTCGGGAGGGCCCATAATATGGATTGTAGTATACTGGGGTTGATAGTGGGGCTGCTTGTTATGGAACCTACCACCTTCTTCCGATCCAAGCCTCGTTGGAATTTTCCAGTGGTTACAAGAAGGCGTTCTGCATCAGCGCTTCTCAACATGGGGGGGGTACCCTTCAAAACCTCAGGGAGATATAGGAATTATGAGGAGATTAGAAGGGCACGCAGAGAAAAATCTATAGGGCTTGTTTCGAGAAACTCTCAAAGGAAGAACAAGGTTGGGGAGTGCCTAACTGACCAGTCGCGTGCTTTCTGAGGATGTGGCTGGGTCCTTGAACTGAGCGCTTGGGGCACGCCCTCCGGTAGTACACTCCTTCTTATGGGAACCATGAAAAGAAGTACCCTGCTGTTTTTTGGAAATCCCTTACACCCAAACCTTAAGCCATAACACCCCAAAAAAGCCCCTAGAGAACCCTAAATCCTAAATCCTAAAAAACCCAAAGCCCGAGAAAACCCTAAACCCTTTCGAACAGGGGCGTCGGCTCGGCCTCAAGGAGCTTGAGTTCCCGCTGAGGGTCCTGGCCATGGGCTGCAGCTCTTTTGTTAAGGGTTAGGGGTCTAGGGTTTGGGGTTTAGGGTTTTCTAGGGTTCAAGGTTTCCTAGGGTTTAGGGGTTGGGGTTTAGGGTTTAGGGGTCTAGGGTTAGGGTTTAAGGGTTCTCTAAGGGTTTAGGGCTTGTATTTGGGGTTTTGGACTTAAGGGTGTTCAGGATATCAGGTTTAGGGTTTAGGGTTTGTATTGTTTGTGATCTAGGGGTGAGGGTTTAGGGTCTGGCGTTTGGAGTTCAGGGCTTGCGTTCATCTGTTGAGGGCTCATGCCCACAGTCGTAGATGGCACTTTCACGAAATAGAGTGACCCAAAAGATTCTATAATCCTTATTATGCGGACCACCAAAAAGGGTACCCCTAATTTTGGGCAATCTCCGGAATAGGGTTTGTAAGTGCCCCCGATAGGGTGTGACAAGAGCCATCCTCGTTTCATTTTATGAGAGCCAAGTCCTCAGCTCCTTCTTACCCAGACCACCTCAAGGATCCAAAAAATGGAACCCCCTTATGGGGTTATAGGGGTCATATAAGGGTTCTATAGGGACAATGGGAAAGAAAATGAAAACTACTATTTAGGGTTTATAGGGTTTATAGGGCTAAAGGATCCAGAACATGGAAGCAATAACCCCCCCAGTTTCCGCAGTGTAGTAACTGGGGTTATTGTTGGGGGTTCCATTTTTTGGATTTGGATCCTCTGGAGGGTCTGGTTATCTATCTGCGAAAATAACTTGCAGGGAGTCTGCTTTGGGTGCAGGCTTAGGCTCAAAAACTTTAGGTTACGATTTGTGTAGGTCGAAAGAAAACCAGGTAATACTTCCTGCATGTCTTGAGATTCGATACTTGGCGCCAGCTCTTGCTGATGAGCTCCCTGAACCTAAACCCGTAAACCGCTAGTCTACTGGTATCAGTCAGATACTTCTGAAACTGTGCTTTGCTACTTTAAGGATGCCTGCAGACTAGAGGGAGAACCTCACCTTAAACCCTAAACCTTTCTCGAGGTAGATATGAATGCTTCCGTCAGGAAGGAGTTGATGCCCTACTTTCTCACTGTTAGTACTAAAAATGCCGCGTGGCTTGAGCATGCTAGATTAGGGTTTGTGGTTTAAGGTATGCAGGCAGCTACCGTTTTGACGAGTTTAACTTGCATGCCTGTGGCTTCTGTTGGCCTAAAGCAAAAGAGCGATGAGCCCTCCTGAGGAGTTCTGACATGAGCAGCCAAATGCGGAAGCCTAAATAATTACTGATATCATTTCAGGTCTACTTGCGGTACCCTCTAGCATAACTGGTGGTTTCCCAAAATTTGGTGTACCTTTTGGGTACCTTTTTGGGAATTTCCATATTCAGGATTATAGCATTTTGGCCCCCATGTATGGAAACTGCCAAATATCCAAAGAGTGTGGAACCATAATGTTCGCAATCGTCTGGTCAGTTGTATTGTTATGTACATATCAGATGATCTGCACGGGTCTCGTTTTGTATGGCATAATTTGGAGTTGGAACTAGGGGCTTTCATGGCTCATTATGTCCAACATCGGTTTGGAGCTGTTCATGGTGTGAAACGGAACTCCTGATGTAAGCGCCTGTACAACATCTCTGCTACTCAGCTGGACAGGCTGGGCTACATAGGGCTTAGCATTTAGGGTTTAGTTCTTCAGGGAATATCGGGAGCGGTGTACGGGCTCTGAAATGAGCAGTTACCATGATTGCTGCCACGGTAGTACTTGCACAAAGAAAGCAACCGCTGCTGCAACTATTTGCACTATGATCGCAACTGTTGTTCCCTACTTGGCTAGCTCAATAGTAAACCACGCCACTGCCGAACTACTACAAAACAGCCATACAAAACAAACAAACAAACCCAGAATATTCTCCACTTTCACTGGTAAGAGGATGTTGGTAAGCCCACGCCTAAATATGGGCCCTGTAGTTATCAAATGATTCCACTTGGGACCGAATTGCGTGCGGTCGGGGCTACCAAAATCGTCTTATTCTGGTCCCAATAGACTCGCTATATGAGCCATAATCTGAACTCCTCGTAGCGCCCTTTATAGCCCCTATGATAACCCCCTATATAATCCCCTACAAAACCCCCTTTAAGGAGTACGCTAGCTCATATAACGCCACCAAAAGCTGTCTACTATTCAACGACCACAGCGGTCGCACCTCCTCGACTGCTGCCTGGCACAGGTATGCGCTGATGTTGGCACGCTTCTGTGCTTGGGGCTCAGGGTTACGGGGTTGCTGTTCAGGAACTTAAATTAAGTTACCATACTGGGTATATAAGTATATATGTATCGTAAATAAAAGGGCTTCCCCAATATAGAATCCTAAACTAAGTCCCTTAACGGCAACGCAGTTCAGGGGTCGGGGTTTTTGGTTTCAGGGTCTGGGCTTCAGAGTTTCGGAGAAAGGCCACTAGGCAGATTTCTAGCCCGTTAAGGAGTTGAGACTATAGCTCATATGAAATATGTTGGCTTTCTTCCAACTCCAAACCTAAGGCAGCTGGTTTCCGCTGCTAATGTCAAATGCACAGCATGTCAGGCACAGCCAAGCTTCATGGCACATTTTGGGGTTGAGGGTTTAAGGGTTTAGGGTTTAGGGCATCAGGTTTAGGATTTGAGGCTCAGAGCAAAACAGCGGTGTCAAACCTGCGCCAAGCGCCAAGGAAACAGTAAACTTGCAATCCTGCACCCTCAGCCGTACGGACTTGAAGTCTTCGATTCTTCACATCACATCTAGGCTCTACACGGTCAGTCTCCTACCCGAAAACCGTGAACTAGCTGGGCCCTCCAATGTGATAACCCTTCTTTGGAGTCCGAGTAAGAATCCTGACCAAAAATCATACTCACCCAACAAATCTACATTGGAGATCCAGGAACGCGGAATCCCTCAAACATTAAAACCTACACACACCACCCCGCTCCCCCAATATCAAATATTCCTCATAGAATTTCAGTAAAGCGCAAGCTCAATGAGAATATCTAACATTAGGGGTTAAGGGTTTCAATGTTAGGGAAGGGGTCTACCCCTGCTGGCCATTTTCATTTTCCAGCATCTTTTCCATTTGATTATCCATTCTATCGCCTAAACCTTGAACCCTAAACCCTCAACCCTGAATGATTAACCCTAAGCCCGGAACCCTGAATCCTAAACCCTAAAATCGTGAACCCTAAATCCTAAACTCTAAAGGTGTTTTTTTTTCAAAGGTTTGGCTCCGCCTTTTTTTTCTCCAA